>JBAMIE010198463.1:0-11297 GCA_037177295.1 Kaempferia parviflora
CTCATTGACTGGGAACCGCTCTGTCCGAACCAAAGCACTAACTCCATCAAACCTTGATGAGCTTTTCTCTGCTGAAATCGCCTCATCTCCTAGGTTTAGCTCTGATCAAGGTGCCATTTTTTCACCTTCTCACAGGGCTGCCATACTCAATCAGTTTCAGCAGCAGCATAGTTTGCTATCACCCATTAACACAAGTGTATTCTCGCCGAGGACTGCCGATGCCCAACATTTGCCTGTTCATTCATCACTGTTACAGGCATCACGCAATGCGGCTTCTCCTGGTTTCATGTCTCCACGAGGTGCAGAGCCTCTCTCTCCGATGAGTACTCACCTTGCGATGCTTTCACAGTGGGAGAGACAACAACAGACTTTGCGCAGCCAGACCTCACGCGATCTCGCTCCAATTTCTTCTCCAATTGTTGGCTCTCCTGTTAGCTCATCAAGGTCCAAGTGGGCATCTCCCTCTGGTGCATCTGACTGGGGAGTGAATGCTGTCGAGCCTGGTCGTCTCAAGGGATTATACTCTTCTGAGATGCATGGAAATGTAGACGAGCCTGACTTGTCATGGGTTCATTCACTGGTAAAAGAGTCACCACCTGAGAAGTTCGTTGGCACCGAGTGTTCAAGCTCCAATAGTATGATTGAGGGGCATGATCAAGCTGCAGTACTTAGCGCATGGCTCGAACAAATGCAACTTGATCAAGTGACATCGTAAGTGCAAAATTATTTCTTTTTTTCTCACTTGAATCTCTGAAGGAAGATAGTTTGCAGCAATTCACAATAGACAAAATAGTAAATTTTCTTGTTGTTTCGAGGTGATGCAAGGAGTAATTTTTGAGATTCATTTCATTAAAAAAACAGATTTATTATTACATTAGGTGTAGTCTGTTCAAAGATGAAGTTTTTTGTGCTGGGTTTTGTCAAGATTCACCCAGGTGAATTGCTTCCCAATATTTTGAACATTTTTCTTTCCTTTCCCTTTTTTTTTTGGCTTCTTAACCTCAATATATGTTGCATGGCAATAAAACATGTACTCAGATATTTTCATTTGGTCTGTTGTAATATCTCTTTAGTGGAATTTTATTGGGTTAGTGAGCAAACTTACCTGGTTAACATTCTTCTTTAATATTTCTTGTGTTTGCTTGTTATGTTCCTTGAATGTTGTTTGTGCAAACTTGTTTGCTGAACTAAGCTCAATTGTTTATACTAGAATTGGATGAATTTACACTCTCTACTGCCACCACCACATTTGTGGAGATTGTGCTCAAGTATCTTGAACTGTGGTTGCATAGATTTTGTTGGCATTAAGTGGCAAGAGCTTGTACTTTGTGTATCATTTAAATTATTTCAGTGGTGTGTGTCGCATCTGGCCTACTTCTTTTCACTCCCAAGAAATGAACCATCAATGCAGTGGAATTATGAGCTGCCACCCTCAAGCCAGGCTTTCATGAGCATTCAATTTTTTTCCCCTCTAATTCAGTTAACTTCATTGATTAGTCATTGTCTTGGATAGTCGGTCCTATGGAAATTTTTCATTGGCCATCAAGATAAATTAAGAAGTACTCGTGACAGGCGGAGAAAGGAAGCAGATGGAGTGGGTGAAACCTTTGATGTGCCTGGTTGAATCCTGCATTTTGAAAGAGGGACAATATTAAAACATTGGGAATCCTTTTTTATTGGATCATCAAAGCCTCTGTTTTTTTCTCATGTATACTGTTGGATCAATTTTGATTTTTTTAATAGATTAATTTTTTGATTGGTCAGTTTCAAATTTAAATTTTGAATTGTTTGGATAGACTTTGATTTGTTTACCAATATCATAGTAATTATATAAAGTATATTTAACATGTTTAAAATTATTTATATGGTAGTAGTTATGATTTTATAGTTATTACAATGTGGATTTGATTCACGTAATATTTTCACATTATAATTATCATAGTAGTTATGTAACATAGCTGCTATAAATATTTATGTGGGGTGTAATTATGAAATTATAACTATTATAGAATGATTTTTTTTTATAATCTATGTACTTAGTTTTTGAACTGATTAAAGTTGAAGGTGATCAGTGTAGGTTTATGAAAATTTTTTATCGGATATCATGGTTAATCGGTAAGTATTAGTGGAGGTTTATTTAGATAACTAACATTTTTAGGATTGCTTTTCACTGAAGAAATTTTTTTTAGTGTACTGTAGTTGAGTTATATCTATGAGAGGGTTACACCATTACTCTGAGGGTAATGGGAATTAATCGATCGATTAATTAAGGATTTAATATATGTAATAAGAGATGCTAATATATGTGATACGAGAAAATAATATCGAACAGTACGAAGAAAAATATAATATTTTAAGGGGCTAATAGGTGGGACACTCTCCATTTAACTAAGATTGAAAATTAAAAAGTTCCAATCCCATCCAACCAGTGTCCTTTTTAAAAATATTTTTTAGATTAATATTTGAAGATAGTAATTTCTAATGTTTTTTTATCCAAGATAACATTTATAAAATTATATTCCATGTTAAAATTTAAAATTCATGCTGATTAAATATTTGTTAATTCAGCAAGTAGCAATGGCTTTCTGTATGTTAAAGATTCTCCCTTTAAGCTTTCGACTTTTCACTTTATCCTCTCTATCTTTTCAAATTTTTAGTTTTCTTTTTCTTTTTCTGTGATATTATTTCAGTGATAAATGTAGTAAATTGTTTCTGAAAAGATAACGTAGGAGATGCGTGTGAAGGGAGACGGTTCAAGTTCTCTTGGCCTCCGCCCGGCCCTGCACGGCGTATTCCTTGCCTTCTGCCCCAACTCCCCCCACCCGCTGCCTCCTACACCAGCGGGCACACCTTCTTCAGCAAGAGAGCCCCGCGGGGCCAAGGGCGCTGGAGCCCAGGAAAACCGCCGCTGCCAGAGAGCAGTGTAGCCACTGTTAGAGCCTGAGCCGCCGAGGGCTCGACTCAGGCAGGAGACCCTTCATGGCCTCGCCCAGCTGCAAGCTGCTGCCTGTCACAACCGCCAATGGCAATAACCATTTACCTGCGAGGCCAATTATAGGTTGGAAATTTTGCCGGTCTCAGAGCAAAAGATGGATAGAAATTGGTATGGAAGAGATGGAGGAAGCATGAGCGGTTGATAGAAGAAAGGGAAGAGGCTACCGCGTGGGAAGCGAAGCAGGGGAGAACAACACATTTATCTCCTCCCACTGCCTAGCTACGATCGACTATAAGCTAATCTTATAATTTATCTCCTTTCACATAATCTAAGGTAAAATTATAATGAATGAACATAATCACCCTTTACTGAACGGAAACTACTATAAGAAATGAACATAATCACCTTTTACTGAACAGAAACTGATTAGTAACTTCTCCAATTCCCCATAGATTAATTAAATAGATACCTCAATTTTATCAATGAAAGCAAATGCTTTTAGAGACCCTTAAGATGTCAAGTCAAGCTGCAGCTGAAATTTTCTCATTTCGTGGAGTTGAAGAACTGGTGTCAACATCTCTACCTGTTAAATGTCAATGCAGGTTCAATGCAAGTATATGTCAATGCAGGTTCAATGCAAGTATAAGTAGGGGTGAGTAAAATCAAGATTAAATATATAATAATCAAACAAATTAAAAAAAAAAAATCAATTCAATTATTTTATAAAAAAATCAATTATTTCAATTTTATTAGATTCAATCTCAATTTCAAAATTTCAAACCAATATCAATGGATTGATATGTTACTAATAAACTAGACTGATGACATGACAACTGATAAGAAAATTTCAATTAATTCAGATTTTATATCGGTCCAGTTTGTTCATTTTAATAGTTAAATTTGGTTGATTCAGTTTGTCTAAAAAAAATTCAATTAGTTAGATTTTGATTTATTCACCTTTATCCCCTCTCCGTCTGCTGCGCCATAGAAGACGAATAGGTGTTCCAGGAAAGCCGGCATCTTTCCTCAGCTGTTTCTCCATGTAACGCCGATAGGTCTCAGGGAAGAGCTTTGCATCGTTGACAAAGAAAACAAAGGTAGGAGGCCTTATAGCAGCCTGCAACACAACATTCTTAAGAATTTCATATGGTGAATTCATGAAGAAGCAGCCAACTTTGGCTTCATCTCATCACTGCCATTAGCAATTGACAATCGAAAACTCTCGACTTTTCAAAGTTTACCTGAGTGCTGTAGTATATGCGTCCGCGCTTTCCACCTCTGGTTCTTGGTGGGGGTTTAAAGGCTATAGCTTCCTGCACCACCTGATTAAGAATTGAAGTTCCTAACCTTCTGGTTCGCTCCTTTTCGACCATGGCGACCGCAGCTATGATCCTACATAACAGTGATATGCATGAGTTTACAACCACGCAAAGAACTATTAAACTCTACAGTCGAATGCTACTGGCATTTGCAATGGATCTAAGAAACTTTAGGTAGGGTTGTAAATGAACCGAACGTTCGTGAACAAGCTTAGTGTTCAGCTTGATAAAAACTTATTTATGTTCATTCAATACACAGAAGATCAATTAAATGAACAAGCTTGAACAACTCATTAAAACAAACTTGAATAATATGTGTTAGCTCATTAACGTTCGTGAACAATGTTTGTGAATCATGTTTATCAACAAAAACTCTTATCAACATCTAAATAAAAAAACTTTTTTGTATTATCAAGCTCAATAAACCAAACAAGCTCAAAATGTAAAAATTTCAAACAATCAAACAAGCTTGAATTAATAGCTCAAATAACATCTAAACGAATCAAGCTCAAGCTCGTAAAAAAGAAATCAAGTCAAGCTTGAACAATCATTTCAATGGTTTGATTCGTTTTAGGCTCGGCTCGGCTCGACGCAATTACCTTATCAAAAAAGTTTGAATATCACAAAGCTTAGGTCAACTTGGTTCGTTTACAATCCTAAGTTTAAGAAACATATCAATACTGTTACGAGACAAAGGAACAGAAGTGTAGATCTAAAATGAAGGGAAATTGAGTTGAATCATTTAGTAAACACAAATAGATGTTTTATTTCTTTCCATTCAAGTATGTACAAATAAACAATGCAAACCGAAATGAAAAGAAGTAAGATACCATATTTCATTACTTTTCTATTCCCTTACATGTCAACCACATCATTTCCCCTCCTACTTCCTCCCCTCCAAGTAAACACAACATTAGTATCATCAGGTGACGCTAATAGTAGAGAATGGTCAAATTAAAGATCTTGGAGAAGTGCTACTCGAGTAAATCGAGCATGAATATTGAATCTAGTCGCAACACCCTTTGGTGCTAATGAAATTAGTAAGAGAAAATGAGCGAAGAGTGTGAGTACCGCTATGCAATGGGTCAACTACATAACACAAACTTAGATGTTCATACAGTATATTGGTTGGCAAATTTGAATAAATTAATGAAGATAAACACGGCTAAAAGTAAAGAAAAGGCATACTTATCGACACTACGGCCTGTAATTGCGGTCGAATATACAATCGGTGCCCAATCAAGTAACCGAAGCTTCTCCCTGACATCTTGCTCATAGTATGATGTTGTCTGTTGGTTCTTTTTCGGTATAGTGTCCCATTTGTTCACTACGACTATGCAACCTTTCCCTTCCTTCTCAATTCTTTCAGCTATCCTGACATCCTTATCGATAGATACAAAGACAAGGAAAACTAATTCAGGCTAAATTAAAAGTATGGAATTGATGATGGTAATTCAAACCTGAACTTGGCGCTGATTGTATTTATTAGTGCAACAAAAGAATTATTTATTTAGAACAATAAAAATTTAGAAGCAAATCTAATCTGCACTTGGTTTCTTCACATCGTATGGAGAGAGAAAAATTGCTAGAAGTTTCTGATGACAGGCCCTCCAAAAACAAACTATATTATGCTTTGCGAATAAGTTTTTTAACAGCAGCAACCCAAAAGTTTGGGGTAAGTTTTTCTTAACATCCCTTTGCTCTTCACTGACAGATGTAATCCATTCTGAGTAAATTTTGAAGTATCATAAGTAAATGGGTCATCATATTTCTATGACTTAGATTCTAAAATGAAAAAAAAAAGTTGTATGGAAGGAATATAGAAAGTTTGAGTTCGGATCTATTGTCAACATGAGATTGAAGGTATTACTGAAAGGACAAAGATCCGGCTGTTCAAATAGAAAGAAGTTTCTAGTCATGTATGACTTGTTTATCTCTTAGGACTTGGGGTGAAAGAAAAATTTTATAAGACTGATAAAAGGAACACTGAGGTGCAACTCTGATAGATGATAAAATGAATTCTACAGTTAGATAAGGTTCGACTAGAGTTGAAGATATGAGGGATAAAGAGAGGATGCATAATATGTTTTTTTTTCTTAAACCACTTGAAACAACAGTGTAACATTAAGATCGCAGCACAAATAAAAAATCCACTAGAACCTCAAAAGAAATAGAAACATAAGAGGACTTTGGAAAGAGGGTGTTAAGAACCAGATGGATGCACGATATTCTCCAATATTCAATAACATTTTTTATCACTCAAGTCCTCCCATTTTTTCAAGATAATTGCTAAATCTAGTTTAATCATTTAAAAGTTTCATCAAATTTATTATGAACTTTCATTTTTAACATACTTATGCACACAATTTTGTGATAAATCTAGCAGACATAAACGTTATGGTTAAATTTTTAGTTAAAAAAATATTAATCCAATGACAACATGTCAGTATCAAATGTCTCATATATGATTTTTTATTAGTTAAAATTATTTAAAGTGATAACAATTAACGACTTCTCTTGTTGCATATATCTTACAATAACCACATTGACCGAGTTTGAATTTTTCCTGCAGACAGTATAGATGTAAAAAGAGGCAAAATGCATCAGTTCTTTTAACATGAAATGTTACTTATCTGGAAAAAAATATCATAAAGCTTCTATCTAGCGTCATTATATATCCTCAAGCCAATATGAAAGATCTGGATAAAGTTGTCTTGTCAATCAATTTTACAAGTATAATATAGTCAAATAAGTATTAAGCTAAAAGAATACCTGCTCAGTAATGCAAGCCAATGCCTCAATAACAAGAGCCACGACATCCGTGCGGCGGATGGCTCGGAATGCCCTATTTACAGATAATGCCTCAGTTGTGCTACCAGCAGATGCTACAGTTGCTCTTCTACGTATGCCTGCAGTGTCAATAAGCTTGTATTTCTGCAAAAACACAAACTTCAGACACTTAAGGTGGTGACCTAATAAGAGTTTCACTTCTCTAGATGCACAGTCGATTGTAACAGAAAATAATTCAAAATTATATCTTTATGATCATCATATGCGATCACGTATGCTGATACCTTTTATTTGTTTTGATAATCGCATAGTAGAATCCTAATAAGAAGTATCAAATGTATCACTCCTAAAAAGAATTACACCTCGTCTTTTTTTTTTTTTTGCCAAGGAAAGACATTATTTGACAATCTCCTACCAATTGGCACTGATATGAATCCCAATGCTCTCCAATTATTTTCAGATCAGCCTCTTATAGTTTTTGCTAATTATAATTATATAATTACATATAGTATAAAATAGTGTGGCATGTATACAATGATTATATATTGAATGAAAACTAATTTCCCTCAATCATCTAACTTTACATGGTATCAAAGCCAAAATGATTTCTTGTCTAATCCCCTTGAGAGCTAGCGAAGGGAGGTCGCATGCACAACTAGTTCTCCCTCCCTCCCATATCTATCATTCTTTCTTCTAGTTTTCCACTTTTCATCAAGTTGCCCTCACCTACCATATCTATCATCCTTCAGATTAGTGTTCCCAGATATGTCAATTGCAATGAGCACAAACATGAAGTTAGATAGTCATGTCTCTTTCAAGATGAAGAAACTTATTAGGTGTGTCAATCATCTTGTCACTCCGGCCATAAAATGCATAGATCATCTGTCATCCTTGTGTGTCATGCAATCTTACATTAGGTGACTAACAAAAATCCATAGGTGTGTAAATATCAAATGATCTTGAAGATGGTATAAATCATCCTGCACTAGGCAAGCCATCTAATTTATCTTCAGCAATCCCAAAAGATCTTTTTTTGGTTCAATGTAAACTGATATCATTCTGATTATTTCCCAATCTGCTTCTCATATTTTACCTGATTATAATTATATATTTTCATTTGGTAAATTACCATATCTATATTTCCTCTTATGTAGTAATCATTATAAAATAGGATGTCATGTACACAATGATCATATATTAAACGAATAATTATTTCCACCAATCATCAAATTCTACAATCTTAAAGCTAATGGTATCAATTGGAATAATAAAAAAAAATCTTACTTGTGTTATGCAAATATGATAGGTATTAAAAGTAACAATATCTGAAGAAATAAATATAGTTGCATGGGTAAAATTTTACAAGGCATGGAATAACTTCAACATAACAGGAGAACAACACAATAAAATCTAGAGATGCTATCTGTGAAAGTTCTAGGTGGAAGAAACACCAATATTTATCTTAAAACCCAATCAACAAAAAAGTTCCCAAGTATTAAGACACCATGTCCAATTACTTTGCAGCAAGATGTAGGTATGTGCATGCATTTCAGACATAATAACTTAGTACTGCAATAGAAAGAGCATAGCTTTGCTAGAAGTACTAACAATTAATGAAGATTATACAGAACCTGTCCATCAGGTCCAGCAATTTCGGTATCAATAGCATCACGAGTTGTCCCACTGACAGGGCTAACAATTGTTCTTTCCTCCCCTGCTAATGCATTCAGTATGCTGCTTTTCCCAACATTTGGTCTGCCAACAATAGCAATAGAAGGAATATAGCTTTCTTCTCCTTCAACGTTATCTGAAGCCTGAAAAAAGAGTTCCAATTGCATCCAACAGTAGAACATTGCTAAAATCTGGAAGAAAAATGGACTATATTTTAGTATTGCATTTAGACTAGAGATTAGTTGTACCTCGGTTGCTTTCAGTTCTGAGCAGACAAGATCTAGGAGTTCCCCAGTTCCAGTGCCAGAAATAGCCGATATGGGTATAGGGGAAAACCTAACAGATAAAAAGGATTCAGATAATTAAAATGAAATTTATCTTTACTTTCACAAGTAAAGAGAAAGTTATCCAAAGATTGTAAAAAGGATTCAGAATTTATCTTGCAATTTCCACTTGCAGCATATTATTAGAACAAAGATTGGCATAGATGAAGAACATCTTACCCTAAGGACCAAAATTCTGATGCTTGCATCAGCCCCTTGCGTGGAGATTCACATTTATTTACAGCAAGGATAATGCACTTATTTGAATAATGCTTCCGTAACCAATCTGCAATTTCCATATCAGAAGCCACAAGACCAGCCTGTTTATTATAAGAAAAAGAAGTTAGAAAATGCCATTTTTCTCTATAATTTTCCATTAATTATTTTAGTAGCATTTATAGTTTGACTATCTGAAATTGCTAGTTGAAATCCTGAACAACGAAGGAAATGTCATTTTACTAGCCAATAAAGGCTGAGAGAGGACACCTAAAGTGAGCATTGAAGCCACAAAAATGCCAGACAAGTGAAGTAGAATGACAAGTACCCAGATAATGGAAAAGAATATGCATGATGAGGACATTTTTTTTTCTTTCCTATTAGATGGAATAAGAAAAGGAAGCTCAAAGAAGATATGATGGTTAATGAGAATGTGGTGAGGAAGAATACATGGAACAGAAGACTACTCCTTTATTTATTTATTTATTTATTTTTGATGAAAGAAGACTACTCCTTTAGACTTCTATATCAGGTATAACACAGAGTCACAGATTGAGCAAAGAAAACATAATGATGACTTTTTTGCTCATCGGTTAGTTAAAAAAAAAGTTATTGTGGCAATGAAAATTCCTAAAAGAAGTAATGAAAATATGTACTGAACATTGGTGTACCTGGCCATCTACAAGAAATATAATAACAGACGATTCGTCCACAGCAACAGTGGCTTGTTTCTCAATCATGGATGGCATCCGAGCAACAGCTGATTCCCTAACCGTAAGGGGAATCCCATCCATACCAATTGTTGTACTAATTGCAAGCTCTTCCATTACACCAGCCTGTGACCTAGAAAAGGTCATAACGCCCCCAGTATCTACTACCATAAATTCCCGATCACCCCAGAAGGATCTCCCATACAATCTATCTCTAGTAACTCCCGGTTCATCAACAACAATTGCCCTGTTCCCCTATAAAAACTCATAAATAACAATTTCAACATAGTAATCTCCCAGAAAGAAGCCAGCTAATTAACTCTGATGGACTAAATTCAAATACAATTATCAATTACCCCCACAAGCCTATTGAACAATGCTGATTTACCAACATTTGGCCTTCCAACAATGGTGACTTTTGGAAGAAGATGATCTGGAATCTGGAGGGATGAATTGGAGAATATTAGATAATTGACTGTATTGGAGAATATTAAATATTTGACTTAAGCATGCCTAAGCATGAAAATGTCAAAATAGCGTAAAAGGAATGACAAGTTCAGGACCACAGAGAAAAGAAAAAGTGATGCTTCGGCAAACATGAAGAAACATATCAGTATATCACATCTAAGACTAAAATAAAGAATGAGATGTAGTTCTCAGCCAACTCCCACTTTAGTGTCGTCTGTAACTTGTTCAAATCTAAGAAAAGGTAGCCTGAAAGAAACAAACTCTTAACAAAAAATTAGCACGTCAAGAAGTAATATATCTATAGTGTCAATCTGAAGTTTGCTGGCCTTTTGGATGTGTTAGAATATAAAGAATACATCATGTATACTAGTCTCACATGGTTTGCTAGCTGTTAGTAATACTGTTGGGGTCATAGCTATAAATGTAATTGTTGGATCCAAAAGAGTTTAGATATTTCCACAATGATATGATATTATCCACTTTGGGCCTAAGCCCTCATATCTTTGCTCTTGGGCTTTACCCAAAATGTCTCATACCAATGGAAATATCTTTCTCTTATAAACTCATGATCTTTTCAATGTGTTTTCAATGTGGAACTATGTTTGCAACCTTGCAAACCCAACAATCCCCTCCTCAAATAAAGGACCACAGGTCCCCTCAAATAGAAAGATTATCCATTTGACGTTTGATTCTCGACCCACCAGGACTTCTTGCCCCTCGGTCCAACCGACCTACTAGGACTTCCTGCCTGATGTCTGGTCCTCTTGATTTAAACATGGGAGCCCCTACTTCCTTTGTTCGAGGTCAATATATTCACATGGTTCGAGTGGACCATGACTCATATGCACAATCGGCGGTTAGTCCT
>JBAMIE010198470.1:0-11296 GCA_037177295.1 Kaempferia parviflora
GTGTGCAGTAAGTTCATCCATAATTAATGTAAAAAGATAGGGACTTAGAGCTGATCCTTGATGTAACCCTATCCATAAATATATATATATATATATATAAACGAGCCTCTTAACGAACATGTTCACGAGCTTACGAACCAAATACTGTTAAACTCGAGTTCGGCTCGATAATGTTTTCGAGCTCGAAATAAGGCTCGAGCTCGGCTCGTTAACTTAATCGAACGAACTCGAATGGACTTTTTTTTAACCGAGACCCGAATAGCTCGCGAACGGCTTGGCTCGTTTACACCCTATGTATGTTGTCAGGGGTATGTGCCATGCAATAAAATGTATGTGGTAATATGCACTGGTACATGACATGTGAGAGTAGCATATGCACGAGACCATTTAACTCACATATACAAGACAACAGAAAATTATCACAGAAACATATGTAGGTGAATACTATGCTAGACATACACTGGAACATATGATAGACAAGAAATAAACATAGGGTGATTTCGTTGTTTTATTATGGATTAAAAATGTAAAAAAAAAAACAGTAAGCTATCATCCAAATTTATTTTTCAAGTTCATAAGCAACAGTTACCAGTAAAGAACTAAAAGTTAAATGGAACAAAGAAAACATCAGCAAAAGTAATGTATGACAGTTTACCTTCGAATCATTTTCATCAAATATCTCACCAACAATTTCTTCAACAACATCTTCTAGGGTTACAATCTGTTTAATTCAGATTATATATAAATGAGCAACCATAGTTGAAGAGAGATCAAAAAATAGCATAAACAGTAGATATATATCTTCATTCTTCAATGATATATCAAGCTGTCTTGATTTCCAAATTCAGCTATTTAGCAACTGCTAAAAGATTATGCTAAGAAGCTATGGTGTGCTCAAGTACAAAAAGTAGCAGAGTGCTAACTGAACGTACACCAATTGTTCCACCATATTCATTAAGCACTACAGCCATATGGACCTGCCTTATACGAAACTCTCTCAGAAGATTCCAAACGGACATTGAATCTGCAGTGTGAAAGAATAATGTTCAAGTAATGTATCAGAGTCCGGAGTGGACTATATGATAATACTCTAGAAATGTAGTATATCTCCAACTATAGAAGAATGTTCTGGTAATGTACCAAAGCACAAATTATATAAGAATGCTCAAGCAATGAATCACATCCCCAACTATATATGAATGTACATTAATGTATCAGTGCTCCATCTATACAAACACAGACTAACTACTGGAATAATATGTAGAAAGACAAGAAAAGAAAACTATAGATCGTGAATGAAACGAAATGAAAGAACAAATGATTTCCACAATGATGAAACAAGAGTTTGCAAAATAAAAGTATAAATACACAGAGATTTGGCTCACATTCTAAATTTTAAATGAAAAGGAAGCTAATTAATTTCTTAAATCCACTTCATAGGTTTGTAGTACCTGGAACAAAATATGTTGGCATGCGTGCAATCTCCCTCACTGAGATTTCTTTTAGCTTCTCAACCTTGAAAACAAAACAAAACTAATTATTACCCAATCTGATGATACATCGAAAATAAATGTCTCAGGCATTACATAGAACCCACCATTTCAACATACTCAAGCATGTCCATAGCATATGCAATCCCTACAATATTATCAATACGCTCCTCAAAGACTGGTACTCTGAAACCCATTAGTTTATGTGAGAAATTAACTTATACATTTAGTGAACACCAAAGCAAATTAAAGTAACCTTGAATATTGATGAGTCTCCCATAAATTCTGAAAATCAATAAGTGTTGCACTCCCATCTATTGCAACTACATCTACTAGTGGTGTCATCACTTCTCGAACATGTGTATCTTTTATCTCTAGTACATTTTCAATCATGTCCTGTTGTTAAAACATGAGAAACTTCTTTCATATTCCACATAGAAGAAAAAGTGATTAGGCAGGAATGGAAACAGGTTTTCATTATCTCTGTGTGTGTATTGAGAGAGAGAATATAATTAAAGAAAACAGAACTATAGAGAGAGAATATAACCAAATAAAACAGAACTACTTTCTCCCTTAGGAGTTTTCAGTAAAGCATAATAAAAAACTCGAAGCATGAAACACATGAGGATTCTACGACAAAATAAATAAAATAATTCACAAATCCAAATTGTTTGTAATTTATTATATCTTACTCTTAGAATCATTTTCCTCGTTACGCAAGAAGATAAGTTACACGACAGCATTTGCAGGAACTCACAAGGTTCTTGAACTAATTTGACTAATGCCTAAAAGAAGTAGAGTAAAAACCACAATATAAGTAAACTGTCCTATAATTTTTAATTTAACAAGTATTGGATAAATAATTTTGCTAATGTTTGCATTCTGCATGATAAAGTACAAACTGATCAGGAATGTTAACCAAAAGGTTGCTCCATGCTAGAAGAAATATCCTAGTTAAATCACATAAAGAAACTCAGTGATGAAATAAGAATATCATGCAGGCTACAAAGATTTAAGTGAAAGGAAAAGGCATCAAATTTATGTAAACAATGCTGCTGAATTGACATCACCTGCTCTTCTTCCTCTATTGCCCCACTCAGCTCAGCCCCACGTAACATCAATTTTAGTTCATCTTCTGTGACATATGGTTCACTGCATGTACAAACAACCAATAAGAATTCGCAACAAGGAGTCCTGCCACAAAATTATATCGCGAAATTCCAGAAACAATATATATTCAATTTAAGGATGGATATTGATACTATTACAAATAAATAAAACCTTAGTTTTATGGAAGTTGTAATCTGGTTGATATCTCATTACCGAACATTATGATCACCAGTTCAACATCAAGATGAAAGAATTTCAATGAAATCCTCTTGGCATACTTTTTACTTTTTTTTTTTTTTTTTTTTTTTTTTTTTTTTTTTTTTGAGAAAAGGGAAACTCTGATTGGAGTCTCAGAAACACAGATTGAAATTTCTTTTTACAACAGTATTACACAAGATAGCTTACAATCACAAAATTTGAAAGTTGTAGCCCAAAAAAATAAATACACTCAGTCAATAAAGAGGTGGTAAGAGATTAAGGATAAAACAGAAGAATTTTATGAATTTAGAACTGCAATATATCCCTTACCTTCTACCTTTTAGCCCTAGCAGCTTCAAAATTCCCATCGACAAAAGGGTGACAACTCTTCCAACAGGATAGAGGACTATAGAAAGCCATGCAACCGGCCTGATCTAAATGCATCATAAGCTTAGCTCTGATTAGCAGACTTATAAAACACCACAGGTGTACATGCTGATTCAATTTCATTCCTGAAGACCGAACCAACAACTCACCTTACAACAAACCTTACTACCTCTGTGGCATTATGCACAGCTACACTTTTTGGAGTAATTTCAGTGAGAAGCAAAATCGCAACCTGGGATGATTAAGTTAAATAGTTGGTTATTTAAAGCATGAATTTGCAAAGTAAAAAACTTGCCGAGTATGGCATTTTGGTAGACATAACAAAAATGAACACAAAATGGAGGTTGAATAGTTGTTTGCATGATTATGGATGTTTGGACAAGAATTGAATTAGTCATGCTTAGAGTGATACATACATACTAAATTCATTAACTGATGTCAGTTACTAACTTAACATATATAACAATTTTCAAATGTTCTATGAACAGCATAATTAACTGTGCACAAAAGCCTTCAGGACTGGTGCAAATGTGAACCTAAGATAGCTCATCAAATAACAAGGATATAGTGATAAGTCTTGTGTAATCAATCATCATACCTATAAATTTCAGATTTAAATATTTTGAACCATCTCCAGCAGTTATAACTGTACCAAGTTACAGCCATAAAGACATTTTCTAGCCATATTGAGCTTGATGAGTGGAAATGACTTATCAAGAATAGCATGCAGATTAGTAACAACATGTCTAAATTAGGACACAGAGATTGTGTGAAATAATCATAAAAGGGGCAAGGGCATACCGTCATAACTGCTGTAGCAGCACTGACACCAGCTTCGCCAAAAATTGCAGTCGTTGCTTCAGTAACCAGAGCTGTTGCGCCAATATTGACCACCCTGAGTGCGTGAATGAAAAAGAATTATGATAGCAACTGTACCATAGTAAAAGATAAACAAAGGTTGAAAAAATAACTAAAAACACATCTCTATACGTTGTGCCAATAAGAATCGTAGTGAGAAAACGAGTAACATCATTACGCAGCATTCTCAAAACACCATTCTCCGGTTCTTTTTCAGCCAACTCTCGAACCTGATGAAAAGAATCATTAAGCTTGAATTAGCAGCATCACTGAGTTATTTGTTCTGAAAATGCATTTGTAGCCATTTTTCTTAAGCAGATTTGTATGACATTCAAGATGATGCTCGAAAACCAATTCTTTGCATGGTCAATAAAACTCCGGCTTAAATGGATCCATGAAATTGAAATCCTAAGATAAAGAAACAGATAAATGTTAAATAGGTACGTGATTAGAGGATGCCATTAGTACCTTCCACGGCCATAATGTAGTGATGGATGTCTCAGCCATCGAAAAGAACGCGGAAAGACCCAGAAGCGCCGTCAAAATCAGGCCCTGGTCCTTCAGTACTTGAAGAATCTGCAATACCTTCGGCCATACTCCGCTAAGACTCGCTCTGCTAGATGCCAAAACGCCGACCCCGGCATCCACTGTAGCTGCCTCCGCGAGAACCCTTTGGCACCTTACCGCGAGCACCCCGCAGACAATCGCGACGAGGACGATGCGGAACCCATCTCGACTCTTCCTATCGACCGAAGAGGTGGAGGTGGAGGTGGAGGTGGAGGTGGAGGCGGAGGCGGAAACAATCTTCGATCGAAAACAAGCACGGCCGGTAGGAGAACCACGGAGGCAAGGATTGTAACGGCTCCCAGCGGACAGAGAGAGGAAAGTGAGCGAGTGGGATTCTGCAGCACAGATCCGAGCGGGAAGGCTCCCTCGAGGACGGCGGGGTTGGATCGAGGGCGAGGGAGGTAAGGCAGCCATTGGATGGCGGAGGAGTACGAAGACGTTGCGCGCCGCCAGATCCATCGCCGAGGCGCGGTTGCGTTGGGGATCGGTAGCGGCGCCTCCAGGCTGGAGTCTGTGATAATTTGGTCAGGTTCCGTTCTGCTTCTTCCGCTCTTTTATTGGAAATGGAAAATGGGGAGGAAAATCCGAAGAGTGTTTTTCTTTTCCACCTTTATTTTATTCAATCACACTTTCGATCTGTTTTCATAAATCAATTTTGATAATCTGATTGTTTTAATTTTGTCATTTTTCTATTTTATAATACGGCGATTTCCCAAACTCCGGATTTAGTTTTGCTTATTACACCAGACAAGCATCGATCAAATCATATTTCTTCCCATTCTACACTTTATCTTAGCTAAAAAGTCATGCTGGAGGCGAACGATTTACCTTTTTACTATATATTTCTTCCCATTCTCTTTCATATAATATCCCCTAAAAAAACTTTGAACTATTTTATTTTTAAAAAGAAACGTAATCCCCTCTTCCGAATGCTTACTCTCCCACGTATCAAGCTTGGAGTCTACAATAATCGGGCGAGGTAGGGCTATCACCACCAAGACTGCCACCATGACCAATTAGAAACTCCTAGCACCGTAACGTATGTATAGATCGTTGGTATTATCATTCTCATCCTCGTAGTTTCCTGTATCATCGAGATGGACCGTGAGCAACAATTAAGCAAGTTGGAGATGCAACAATCGGGCCTCCTGGATGCTCTTACCATCCCCGACTCCCCTCTACACCACCTTCTTGTCATCCAAATGCAAAAAAAAAGAATGAGATGGTTGTGGTCTAATCTCGTGCTTAGATAGGTGGTAATAGTAATTCTTATTTAAGGTAGTCACATTAAATTTGATGAATTAAAAATACTTTGATGTTCTTGTATAATTCAAATTTCATGAGGATTGTGGAGGGTTATCTTATTTTAGTTATTTTTAGATCATTCCTTCTAACGAGGGTAGAAAAGGTGTTCAAGAATCAAGTTTGATGAACTTCTATAAATAATCTACTATGGTTTGTAATCTATTAACAAATTTTAGTATTGTTATGCATCCTGTATTAGAAACAGATATTAGTAGTTGGATATGTGTTGTACTTCTTTTTCATTTTACATCTTTTGGTGATGATAAATAGGTGCTTAAATTTTCACACTATACATAACCAAGTCATTATGTCCTTCTAATTGTTATATATTGAAAAAAAAATACAAAAAGGGTATTATTTGGTATCATTACTTAAGATTGATTGGTGCTACTTTTAGCTATTACAACTCACATCTTCAATTAGCTTGTTTTTTCTCTTATTTTGTACTATATTGCATAAAAAATTATTTGCTTGTTTGAACTAAGGTATGTACTATGACTTATAGCTTTGATTGAATCGATTTAGAATTTATAAAGGTTTTTAGGGGCAAATAACTTCCATTATTTATTTTATGATTCTCTCAAAATTGATTGAAAAATTATAGACGGTCTCTATTATGTTTCTGAGAGACCATCTAAAATTTATATTATTTATTTGAAAAAATTATAGACGGTCTCTATTATGTATTTGAGAGACCGTCTATAATTATAGGTGTTCTAAGGCAATCACCTTATAATTTATATTATTTATTTGATACATAAAGATTCACTATTTGTGCCCACATTCTATATGTGTTTGATTGAATCTTAAACGTTCCCTCGGGGGCAGTGTAGTCGTTAAGGTATGAGAGGTTGTCACATGAAGTCATGGGGTCAAAACTCAGCGCATCCAAGCATGCCCCCTCATGCCTTGACCACTTGCACTAATGGCTAGTAGCCACCCATGATTTACCTCCTCCATGTTGCTAGAGACGAGTTGGTTGGGGTGCTGGGGCGAGCGAATCACCTTTTGCCACATGATTGGATCTTAAACTCTTACCGAATGTCCGCAATACGATTTATAGCATGAGAGAACTCGTGATTAGATCATGACCAATGAACATCTCTACATGTGTAATTATGAATATATTGAAATCTATCCTAGTCAACGAATTGATCTATTCGGGCATCATTAAATATGTAAGACTAGCACGGGTTATACTTCTTGGTCTAATAAGCAATGGTTCCTCACTGCTAGAGACATTGGGATGTCGAGAGTTAAACGTGGATGTTAATTATGGTAACTAGTTCACTGGAGTAACATGTCATGAGACTTCATATAATTCTCTACATATATAGACATGTCGATGAAGATTTCATTACAGTTTAAATTCAAGTTTCCTTCGATTTGAGGTATTCATGTCACCTTGGTCATCGAGACTAATACATTGACATCCTAAGCAAGCATCTCCTTAAAGGTATAGTCCTGGGATGATTGAGTATAAGTCGAAGTGCCAAAGGGTATTTAGATAGCCCACAGGAGATTCACCGCTTCTTGCAAGGAGACATATACTCTATGGCCACTCGTTAGGATTGTTACTCAAGTCTTTAGCCAAAGCATCATATGTCAAGAGTACGGGACTCTTGAACACATATACGAGTAATTTGAATCTAGAGGATGAGGAAGTATTACTTGGGCTAGGTGTGACTTAGTCAACCTATTGGGGACTAACACATAGACCATATCCTGAACAAAGTGGGTATAAGACGAGTGAAAATAATGAGGCATGACTCATTATAGCTTTTAAAGGGTTTGGAAGTAATTTTAGAATCAACTGTGATTTTCCGGTCAATTGGTCATAATGATATACTGTTAAGTAGCACTCATGATCGATTCATGATTAATAGTTAATTATATATGGATGACTAACATAACCAGGAATCTATAAGGTCACACACACTACGAGTTTATCTTAAAACTTAAAACGAGTTTAAGAATTAGATTCTCAAGGAGAGAGAGGCAAAGTTTGATTGAACCAAATGAAGGACAAATATAGAAAGATATTTGTCGGAACTTTTTTTTTATTTGTCGGAACTTAAACGCGGATGGGTCATGCTTATTGTAGGCAACATGGATTCATTATGGTTTGATAATAAACCAAAAGGGGTTTGATTTAGTTATGAAACAACTTGGTTTAATAATAGACTATAAGGGTTTGATTTAATTATGAACCAAGATGGTTTAGTTTTAAAACAAACTTAATCTTAATAGTAATGGATCGCTTATTTGGGTTTAGGAGATGACTTGCTTCTCAAGTCATGTAGAGGTGTATAAATGCCCCTCTATGAGAAGAAGAAGAAGTTAATAATTGATTAAAGAAAATCTAATAGTGATTATGGGTTTTTCTTCTCTCTTCCTCGCCATCTCTTCTCCTATCATCGCCCAACACCAAAGAAGTCACTCCCTTTGGTTGTGCTACCGCCACCACGGCTAGCAGCCACCCTGACCGCCGACCTCCGACCAACTGTGGCCAATCAACAGTCCTGCCTCCGGCCACTATCCACCCAGCAAGAAGTTGTTGCCAACCATCTTTGGTTGGTTCTCCTTGTTGTAACCTTGATCACCGGCTAGAGGAGGTGTGAATAGGCCGGCACCCCAAATTTGTAGTCTTCCTACACTCGTTAGTATGCGCAACGGAAATACAAATAAATACTAACAAAAAGAAAGACAAACAAACCAGTGACTCGTTTGTTTACGAGGTTCGGGGATAACTTGCCCCTACTCCTCGGCGTGTCCGTGAGGTGGACGAACCCTTGATCCTTCGGTGAATCACTCCCCGATAAACCTCCGGCTAGCACGTGTCGCTCCTTGTGGGTGGAGAAACCTCAACACAACTCTAGAACACACACAAGCACAAAGACTACTAAACTGAAGTTAACCACTTCAATTTTCGTCGACCTCAACCAAGGAACCAACCTTAGTTTATATAGGCAAACAACTCTCCTAAAAGGCTGTTCGGCCCGCCACTAGTCACCTGGTCCAAGCACCAGGCTAGTTTCTGCACTGCATCAGGTGACTGCTCCGGGGACCAGGCGACTGGTGCAGTCGCCTGGTCAGACCTGGTCACTCGAGCAATCTTTCTGTGCATTCTGATTTTTCCTCGAAGCCCTGATCGGTCGACTGATCCCTTCATCGGTCGACCGATCCCCTGATGATCCGTTGACTAGTCAACGGATCCCATATGCACAGTGCCTGATCCAACCTTGATTGGTTGACCGATACCCATAATCGGTCGACCGAACCATGAACAGTCGCCTGGTCACAGTACCAGGCGACTGCTCCAACCCCGAGTACATTCCCTCAGCACTCGTCCTCACCCGACCAACCTAACCTAGTCTTCTAGCCATCTTCCATCAGCTTTGCGTCCCTCGGATGTCTCCCCATCCTTCGTGTCTTGCCTTCTAGATACTTTCATCGGCCTCGGTCCTTGTTATCGGGTCTTCCAATGTTAAGTCCCACTTGTGCTTACGCCACCAAGGCTCCTCCTTAGATTTATACAGCCAAACCTCACTTGGACTTCTCCTCCTTTGCCAATATCACACTTGGACTTCTTGTATCCTGTACACTCACAAGCATACATTAAATACAACAATAATCTAACTTAAACCTTTGTCCAAACATCAAAATCTAGGGCACATAGATTGCTCCAACAGTCATAGGGTATACTTTTCCTTTTACGGAGTGGTGGATTCTTTGTTGGCTATTCAAATATATTCGGACACTTCGACTTATACCCAATCATACTAGGTCCACGCCTCCATGAGATGCTTAGTTAAGATGTCAAAGTATAATTCTCCATGATCAAGATGACTTAAATATCTCAAGTCGAAGGAAACTTACACTTGAACCGCAATAAGAACTTCACAGACACATCTATATACGTAGAGAACCATATGAAGTCTTATAGTAGATCACTCTAATGAACTAATTACCATAATCTAGCATTCACGTTTAACTCTCGACATCCCAATGTCTCCTGTCAATGAGGAACAACTGCTTCGTTAGGCCAAGGAGTATAACACGTACTAGTCTCACAGATTCGATAATGTTTGAACTCATCAATTCATCGACTAGGGATTATTTCAATACATTCATAATTGTACATATAGAGATGCTCATAAGTTGTGATCCAATCACAAGTTCTCTCATGCTATGAATCGTATTGCAGGCATTCAGTAAGTGAGTTTAAAATTCAATCAAATACATAAAGAATGTGCACTTAGATAGTGAATTTCTATTTATCCAATAAATAGGTACAAATCATAAGGTGATTATCTTAGGACATCTCTCAAATATAACAGATAGGAGGTTGGCTTGAGGTAACCAATAGATTATGTCTGAGGATCACCATGAGAAGGAGCCGAGAAAACTAGTCCGGGAAGCGGATGCATAGAACTGTCCTCAGTTGGAAGACACGTCACCCCTGTGAGAGAGATCGGAGTTGAGACTACAATCGGTCGACTCGGTTCAGTCGGGAGCCTCGACAATCGACGACTTATCCTATTTATTCTCAAGGCTACCCCTGACTCATCAAAGGGGGCATGCTTAGTCGGCACTATGGTAAGGACGGATTCCGTCAGCACCATAGAGGGGGATGTTGATACATCCCCGTGGGAGCAGCCGCATCCTAGGTTAGATCAATGAGCGCCGAACAACACCTCTCTAGATCAGGCTCGAACATCTTTAGGAGTTAATTAAGGGTAGCCTTCAACATGGACCTAGATGTGAAAACAAAGAAATATTAAGTTAGAAATCACAAAATGAAACAGAAGGATTCTTACCAAATGAAGTTTTGAGCTCGGTAGCAATCAGGCTCAGTCCAAATCAAAAAAAGTAGCACCTCCTCAGTAACTCGTTGCTATCAAACTTGAGACCAGTCAACTTCTGAAGGGACTCCAATTAAGTGGGCTCTAGTTTGCAATTCTTTATAAGTAGTGGCCGGGGTAGTTCAGCTTGCCACTCGGTGCGCCATGATACAAGGATGGTTGACTTGATGAAAAAGAACTTTGGTTTTCATCCCTTATCTCTGGTAAAAGAAATAATGGAAGACTCGTGGGGAGGGAAAAGGGTATTCGGTATAGCGGAAAAACTATGACTACCCTATAGAGTAGTCAGAAAGAGTTCGGGTCTAACTAGGTGATCCTATCTGAAATAGGGAGGATGACACCGGGGATTGTGACGTAGACCGAATAGAAGATCAGAAGCTAATTGGCTGATGATGTGTCGCTGAGAGGACTATTCTTCCTTCCAGATGGCTACTCGTCTGAGCTCCTACAAGCATTCGCACAAACTCAAACAAAGCGTTAGTGACCAAACCAGGGAAGAGGTCCCCTGTTTGGTCC
>JBAMIE010198478.1:0-11296 GCA_037177295.1 Kaempferia parviflora
ATCTCAAGGTTCGATGTTCATAAGACATCCCGAGCTCATGTACCCGAGGTCGTCAGGCTCATGCCGCAATGGTATCTTGAGCCGACGTATGCCTTCTTGAATCTCTAGGCTCGATGTCGCAATGACACTCCGAGCTCATGTATTCAAGGTTGTTCCTCGGATCTCACGGCTCGATGTTCATAAGACATCCCGAGCTCATGTACCCAAGGTCGCCAGGGCTCATGCCGCAATGACATCTTGAGCTGACGTAGGCCTTCTTGAATCTCTAGGCTCGAAGTCGTAATGACACTTCAAGCTCATGTATTCAAGGTTGTTCCTCAGATCTCAAGGCTTGATGTTCATAAGACATCCCGAGCTCATGTACCCGAGGTCACCGGGCTCATGCCGCAATGACATCTTGAGCCGACGTAGACCTTCTTGAATCTCTAGGCTCGATGTCGCAATGACACTCCGAGCTCATGTATTCAAGGTTGTTCCTCGGTTCTCAAGGCTGGATGTTCATAAGATCACATCCCGAGCTCATGTACCCGAGGTTATTCCTCGGATCTCAAGGCTCGATGTTCATAAAACATCCCGAGCTTATGTACCCGAGGTCGCTAAGCTCAAAGGTTGCCTATCGGTGGCAGATTGAGGCGACGCGGAGGGAGTCAAGGAGAAGAGACGAGAAAAGATTCGGGCAGAGATGAGTGATTCAGCCAAATGAACTTAGGTTTCCAATATTATACTTAGGTTAATTAAACCTAACTTTATGTTAATTTAATCAATCAACTCTCACTTTAATTGGGTATTCCAAACAGATTTATCTAGGCCTAATAGATCATCCCCTCAACATGTGTCATATGGGCTCCGATTAAATCCTAGAAAGTTTCTAAAAATTTTTGAAAATTTTCATATTGCTAATTCTCTAATAATAATTATTATTTAT
The DNA here is from genome assembly GCA_037177295.1 of Kaempferia parviflora. Taxonomy (NCBI): domain Eukaryota; kingdom Viridiplantae; phylum Streptophyta; class Magnoliopsida; order Zingiberales; family Zingiberaceae; genus Kaempferia; species Kaempferia parviflora. Next base: position 926 of record JBAMIE010198478.1, read on the forward strand.
TGTGATATCTTACATTATGTTCTTGAGGTGTCAGCTAATCTAGAGCCTCCCCTTAAATTCATGGATTTGGTTTTTATTCCTGGTTTATGTCGATTTATTTTATAGTTGAAATTTACTTTATTGTAGGTTTTGTATTCTGGATTTAGTTTGTGTTTGAGTCCCAAGTTAGAATTGGGTTTGATTTTGATTGCACTTGATTTGATTGAATCAATTTTAGTTTTTATAAAGTGAATTTGGTTTTTGGGTACATAAAATTGATTAGGTTCTACTTGCGTGGTTAAGCACGCTTTTGGAACCCAAGCTTGAGTGTATTTCTTAGTTTCGGTAATGGTCAAAAATAATTTGAAATTAGATTTTGATTTGTATCCGAGTCTGGATTTATTATACATAGCTCTTTGGGATCCAAGTATCATATTCAGATATTTGGTCCTTGAGGTAAACTTTTCCAACTGAGCTTTTAACTTTTCAACTTGACTTTTTAAATTGAAATTTTCTTCCTCAAGTTTTGCAACCTGAGTTGAATTTTTACTTTGACCAGATTCAGTTGAAGGGCCCAAGCTCAATTGTTCCTTGAGGATGTTATTTTCCTCAAGGAGGAGTTTAGCGTGCTCCTCAGTTTTAGTTAATTTTTTTATTCATACAAGACATGATTCTAAAAAATTTGACTGAAAAATTAGAGTTTACTTCAACTAGTTCTTCAAAACCAGATCCAGATTCTTCTTCTTGTTCTGACTCATATCCAGTCGCCATCAGTTCTAGGTAGTTGGTTTGCTTTAGTTCCTCAGCTTCTGAATCATTTGAGGTTAAATGTCCCAGGTTGCCTTGAGTGCGCCTTCTTCTACTTTTGTCTTCTTTGACTTTTCTTCATTAGGACGTTCATGCTTGAAGTGACCCTTCTTATTGCATCCATAGTTGGTGATGTTCGTCTTTGGGTTGCTGGAGGATGGCTTGGATATTTTCAAGATGTCTTGCTTGGTGAAATTGTTCTTCCTTTTGGTGAACATTCTTCTTACCATGTTCATTAGCTGCTCCTCCTGATCTGAATCTAGATCTGACTCGGATTCAGATTCATTCTTGGTTCGACTTCTAGTTCTGTTATCCTTTGCTGAATCTACAAGAAAAATAATACCTTTTTTAGTCTTTGAGACGTTAGTCTGTTCATGCAATTCAAGTTCACAAAAGAGTTCATCTAACTTAACTTTTGATAAGTCCTTTGAAATCTTGTAGGCATCCAGAATTGATGCCCACAATGCATTTCAAGGGAAAGTATTAAGGACATACCTGACGGCGTCTCGATTCTCCAGGTGGTGTCCTATCATGTGCAACCCATTTAGTATTAATGCAATCATGTTTTGATGTGTATCAAAGAGTTTAAGTTAAGTTTCATTAGATTTGAAGTGTGTTTAAGTCATGTAGGACTTGGAGAACACATGGAAATCTCATCCAAGGACTCCGTCCATGAGTCGGTGAAGGATGGTACATCCGAGGGACCACCGGACGTGGAGCAATGAAGTGGACCAAAGGAAGCGAACTTCAAGGCGAGTGAAGGATGGCATAGAGACGAGCCGCGGGCTCGTATGCATCCGAGGGATGAGGCCAAAGCAAGAGAGCTTCAAAGGGCGACTCTAGAGAGATAAGAGGAGTGAAGTGTACACCGACCACTCGACTAGTACTCTGACCAGTCAACTGGTCCGGAAATATGAGTGAAAGAGGAAACCCACAGAAAGATTGGTCGTGTGCGCAGTCGCTGGCACCAGTCGACCAGTCGATTGGTCACTAGCCGTTGGTGACGATTTGGCTAGCCGTTGAGTAGAATCCATAATTCTGTGGCTAGCCATTGTGAGGCACCAGTCGACTGATATCTCCATTATTCAACAGTCAACTGGTGTCGGGCTGAGTGGAGAATTCAGCTCCACTCTCTCCTCCTATTTAAGGAGGACTTTTAGGGGAGAAGTCCCTAATGCTTCATTGCATATTCTTGTAATCTTATTGCCTACTTTCTTCCTCCTTATTCACTCTCTATTGTAAAGAGGAAGAAGGATTCTTGTGAAAGGTTTGCTTCACCGAGAAGAAGCGCCTTCATAGTGGATGATAGTGCGATCGCGTGGACCCTTGGACTAGTCACCTCCGCTGGAGGTGGATACCAAGCAAAGTGAAGTTGTTAGCATTGGTAATCTAATCTTGTGTATTGTATTTCTGCTTGTGCTAACCCTAATTGTAGCTAAGAACGAGCCTCCAATCCTAACAATGAGATGAAGGCTACAACGTCAAAAATTGTAAGCAAATGTTAAATTGGTTAAGCTTATTATGGTAACTTATCAACCTTTTAAATAGTGCTCAATATATGTCTTTTGTGTATTGTAGGATGAGGGAATCTTACAAAATAAGGATGGAAAGGAAGTCACTAGCGGACTGACACAAGATATTCTCACTGTTGCCCTTAACTCCAATGAACATGGTGGTCGTATAAGGGTTGTTGGAGCTTATGTTAGTCCAAGTACATACTTTGGTTTGCCGACATGGAGGACCAAGTGTGCGAAATCTATATTAATTGATCAACAGAAGATGTTGCTGGAGCAACAAAAAAAATTTTAGAGAAGGATGATCGGATAAACAACTTAGAAGCTATGGTTTTTAAAAAAGGCAAGGATGATAATGAGGAAAAGGGAAGTTGTAGTGCCAAGTTTCTTGTAAACTTGAATGAAATTGAGAGAAGACAAGTTTATCGACAGACAAAGGAGAAGCAAGCAAATACTGATGATGACAATGTCGATATGATTGATGAGGTTGAGGCTTTGAAGGTATCTTTAATCTCTTATATTTTATTTCATGCCATAATTCAATAAAACCATTTTGAAAATGCAGAATTAGCTACGAACAATACTCCGTTTGAAAATGCATAATTATCTTAAATCTCTTATATTTTAATTGGTTGAATTATAGGTTGAAATATTGTGTTTTGTATTATAGGGTAAATCAGTCGCATTGAGTTTGGAGTCAGGGATCCATGTTGCTTTTGGTACTATTATTGGTATTAAGAGAGATGATGAACAACTTAATGGTGAGCCAACTAAACGTACAAACCATTGGCACATCACTGTTTATCAAGCATTGGATGAAACATCCCCTTTTCCCATTTTAAACCCTACATGTCAATGCGTCGGCGATGCTATAGGATCACTTGTAGCTTGGCCAAGACATTTGATGCAACCACAAGATAACGAGGTAAATGCTACAATATATTTATATTTAACTATACAATTGTCTAACAAGTGTAAAATGTCATTTTCTATAAGCTCAAGTAAAAAAACTGACCGTGATGTAAATAAGCGTTGATTGCAGTCTCCGAGTGTGCAATTAGCTACAGTGCAATCCTCTAGTGTGACCAGAGCACTTTGGTTAATGTATTGTTATTGCAAACGTTATATTCATGGTGGGGCTATCAAATTATTGATGGAGTATGATGTATTTGATAGTAAGCACGAAACTTCCATTTGCCTTGACGACATCATCCCTTTTTGCAACTTAGCCCCAATTTCATACAATTGCATAGTTGTGTACATATGGTACGTATGTTGTTTGCATGTACTAACACTTTCACTCTTTATTTGTAAGTAATGTTTATCCCGATCTTATGAATTTCTTATCTATTTAAATGTTAGGCACTTTGTATAGAAAGATGAAGGAAGAAAAGAAGCTTGAGAGGTTTAGATTTGTCGATCCATATGCTGTTGGGTGTCATTTCATAGGAGTTGATAAGAGGGCTCATGGTTTGGTAGCAAGGTTGAATGGCACACCAACAAACCAACTAGTTTTTGTTCCAGTTAACGTAGAGTATGTAAAACAGTGGTAGAAAACTCATTCTTCTTTGTAAAATTCTTGCTTAACTACATGCTTTGATAATTGTGTATGTATGTAGATTCCATTGGATTTTGATTAGTATTGACTCTCACAAAGAGGTTGTTTCTATGTTGGATCCTCTGAGTCATCGTAATCGTGATGAGACTTGGAAGAATGTTGTTAATATGTAAGCTTTATTAGGAAAATATTATGAATATTTATTATAATCTGACCTTGCTTACTAAATGCACTAACAGTGTATCATCTCTTATGAATATTTGAAGAGCCTTGAAATTCTTCAACAAACAGAATGACAAGCATGGGAAGAAACAACCTGTGTGGGAAAGTCAAGGTATGGATTTTGATCAAAGGTTGATTGACTTATTTTATGCTAGTTCCGGGTATCACTGTAAAATTTAAAACTTAAGTTATGATTTTATCATTTGCAAAGACTGCCAATTACCTATTACACATTTTGCCACTTGGTCATGTTAAAACATGTTTGAGTATGCATGAGGTATTTTTCCTATTTCCAACATGGATGTAGTATTCTCATTCATTTTATTTTTGCAATTAAATTCTTAACTTACTACTGCCATTTGTTCGCACAGGCTCCCCTACAATTGAATGGAGTCCAATGTGTCTATTTCATCTTACGATATATGAAGGAAATTATTGAAGGTTGAAAAGACTTCACTGCATGCTATAGTAATATTAAACATAATTCCAAATTTTCTTATTGAAATTTGCTGATGACCTTATTTGTGCAATAAACATGATTTTCACTCATTTATTCCCATGCAGTTCACAAAATCAGTGATAGCCATAAAAGAAATTGATGAAGTACTTTCTAATGGGCAGATTGCATTCAAGACAATATATCAGATGAGTAGGAAATTTGGGCATTGAAACTCTTTTGGTTACCTGTTGTAATTTATAAGTGTTTTGGATTATGAAATTTTGGCATCAGCATCTGATCTTTACTGTTTTGCTACATGTATTGTATATATGTTTGTAAGGAGTTATCATGAGTTTGTACTTCTTATTGCAACCTGTATTGTGTATATGTTTGTAAGGAGTGATCATGAGTTTGTACGTCTAATTGCTACATTTGCACTTGTATATATGTTTTCTTCAATTTGTTAGATTTAGAATGAAAAAGATTTTCCAGAAGAAGATTATACTACTGCAGTTCGATAACATACTTCTATCCTCTCTTTGTTTTTTTTATTATTTCTTCTAGTTTATTATAACTGATATGCCACTACATTATTTCAGAAGAACTATCGATGTTAGAAATTCCGATAAGATTTTATACATTTGAGAACTATGTTTTGAAGATTCAAGTACTATGTTGAGTAATTTAGCTTATTTTTGGACGGAAAGTTATTTTGCTGGAATTATACATTTTGTGGGTGTTAACTAGTTGTTGATCTAGTGCGTTGGAGTCATAATCTTCTTAACTATATGCCTTTTAGACTAAATGCCTTTTTTTTAATTCATGTTTTACACTAGTTTATATGCTCTAAATTCTTGTTGATGATTTCTTCTTTTACTAGAATGGCATTGTAGTTCTAATAATGTACTTTTTGTTATGGCTTCGAAATATTTCTGATGCATGGTTCATGCACTAAACAATTTTGTTCCTTTTTTATGCACAATTTAGTGGCACAAACATTGTTTCTAATAACCTGGAACATGTAGGTTTTTCTTCTACTAGGAGTGACATGAAGACTTGTATCATATTATAATCTCTTTATATTAAAGTCAAGGAGCATAATTTCAACATGTATCCCAATCAACCACCTCAAGTTGTTAATATCTACTACTGCAAACCTTATTAATAATCACCTTATAGACTTAGACTCTTAGATTAGGAAGAACTCCACTCTACTCTTCCTCTCCACTGAAATTCAATATAAAAGTTTTATGAGGAGAGCACTTGGCCAATTCCACCATCTTCATCTGTGGCTTGCAGAGAACTAAGCTTTCATTTCTTATTCTACTTTGACAAATAATCTCATTTTAAGTAGCATCCTGTCTCAAGTCAATTCTAGTGGATACAATTAACTCTTGAGATATATATTTGGTGTATGCTTCTGTTTTTACAATTGTAATTTTTGTGGATTTTGATTTTGTCGATTTAGTTTAATTAAAATCGAGATTTTTTAATTGACCCATCCTAGCATTGCAAACTATGTCATTGTCTATCAGTCATTGTATTTTGTCTGCTTAATTGTTCAATTATTTTCATGATTATCAATTGTTTATTCATTTTGTTTAACTTTGTTCAATCGAGATAGTCATTTGAATACTGTTGAAATTCTATGCAGGATGCTTTTTTCTGTATGCAATATAGAAGAAATGTCTAAATTCTATGAAGAATAGTGGTTTTAATTTATGACCTGCATCGAATTGCTATCATAAGTTTTTTTACTTTTATTTTTCTATTATCTTCTATGATCTTGTGTAGTTGTTTATAGTAAATATAGAGAATGTACCTCTTGTTTTAATTGTTACTCTATGTTGGGACAAATCAAAATCCAGTTGGTGATTTTTCCAAATGTAGCCAAGATGGAAATGAATACATATCATTTGGCCAGTGGGTAACTGATGTTCCACTTTAATCTTTAATTCAAGCAATATTCAATTCATTTATTCATGGAACTTTTAATCACATTATAAAGTTATCCATGTGCCTATTTTATTTGACTACAACATCAACAACAACAAGCTATTAATTTAAGTCACTTATCCATTTATTCAGGGATCTTTTATAAAGAAAGCATGATTTAGGTTTACTACTTAAAACTTAGATGTACTTAATGTCATGTGTGTCATTTAGATAATTGGTCTATTAATTTATGAAACTAGAATGAAGTTAAAATTAATATATTTCCATATTTTTCAGATGCTTGAACCGCAACTGGGTCAAATCTTTGATGGAGTAAAAGAAGGCAAAGCTTCCAACTAGTCATTCTTTGAGAACTCTGAAACTCAGAAAGTTTCATTGCTAACTTCAAGAGATGCAAAATCCACTACACTTGAGAAATTACAAGTATTGTATATATGTTTAGTTTTGCAACAAGTCTATATATATGTTTATAAGAAGTGATCATTTAAAATGAGATGATATATATATGTTTATAGACAATAGTTTATTGTATATATGCTTGTAGACAACGATTTATTGCTCTCTAGTATGTGTTGAAAAACGACAATGGTTAAATGATTAAAATGATAATATTTTAATATAAATGATAATGGTTAAAAACTGTTGTTTAAGACTAAAAAAATGATCATAATTTGACGCGTTGAGAAGGACAGGTCATTCAAAGATAACAGTTATAATCCATTGCCTTTGCACTTGAAAGACAACGGTTAAAAACTGTTGTAAAAGACCCCGAAAAAACCATTGTTAATCGACGCGTTGAGAAAGAGAGGAGCGCTCAAAGACAATGATTTTTTAACCTTTGTCTTTTTACTTTAAACACAATGGTTAAAAATCATTGTCATTTTAGAAAATAACCGTTGTCTTTTTACCTGAAATTACAATGGTTCAATTTGAAACAAAATGGTGAAAAACCATTGTGTTTCAAGTGAAGAGATAACGGTTTTTAATCGTTATCTTTGAGCGCTCCTATTTTTCTCAATGCATCAATTGACAATAATTTTTTTTGGGTCTTTTACACTGATTTTTAACCATTGTCTTTATGTAATTTTGTTGTAATGATTCATCAGTCTAAAGCTAATTTTATCAACAAAGTCTTCATCAGAATCAAAGTATATCTCAATTGAGCTTAAAATTCAAGAGTGATTTGAGGATATGTGGGATGGACATAGTACATGATATCATTCCAATCAAAGGCACTAATCAACAAATCAATATCCTCCTTAATTCCTAAAACTTCCATTGTAATTAGGATCTAAGTATCTAGTGCACAAAATTTTTCTTGAAACAAGAGAATCATATCTAGACTTTTGTTCATCATTACGAAAGATAATATGATACTAATTTTTGTTACCTTCGTCGTGTGCACTCCTCTTGCCTTTGCCCTTTGTAGTTGCCTTTCCTTTACCCATGTTCTTCCTCGGATCATCTCCTCCACTTGAGCCTTCACTTGCATGTTAGATTCTCTTTAAGAGATTGGACATGGTTGAAAGTCTTGGTTGGGGAAGGTGATTATTGAAGAAGAAAGTGGTGGAGAGGAGGGATCTTGAGAGACAGAGGAGATGGAAGAAGAAGGAGCTCTTAGATCTAAGTTTAGATATACATCTACATCTAAGGGAAAGAGATCTAAGTATCCTTGGGGAAGAATTTGAGAAGGAGATGAAGAAGAAGAAGAAGAAGAAGAAGAGGTTGTGGGAGAAGATATTGTGGAAGAAGAGAGGTTGAGATGGTGAAGAAAAGTGAAGATAGGGAAGTTGTGGCGGTGGACACGCCAGGGCATAGCTGTATCGTATAGACACGGCCTAGGTTATTCGGGTGTTTACATGATCATGTGAAATGACATGGTCGTGGTCTTCTTTGCCTCGATTGGAGCTACACGACCGTGTTAGATGACACGGCCTCACCCTGCTTCATTTCGGGAAGCTTCACACGGGCTATGTCATTTGACACAACCACCCCTTTCTTTACCTCGACTAAATTAACACGATCGTATGAATTAACACGGGCGTGTTCTCCTTCTTCTCGGCAAGCTTTATAAGGTCGTGTGAAGTCACACGGCCAGTCCTTTGAAGTGAGTGAAGGTTTAGTTTTGCCCATGGTACGTCTCCTCTTCAACTTGATGGATGCCTCCACACCCATGGAGGATCATGGCCATCTCGTAGAAGGTTATGAAAAACCTAAAAACAAAATTAAAGACAAATAAAACTAACTAACAAAGAAAGAAGATTACAAACTAAAAGGGAAAAGAAAAACTTTTGGGTTGCCTCCCAAGCATTGCTTATTTTAAGTTTTTAGCTCGACCCCAACTAAGGAAAATTAAGACCCATTAACCTTGGGGTTTCGGATTTTCCCCCCAAGGGATTTAAGATATCCATCATCTCTTATCCGGGTTCTTAGCGGGCATACATATTTATCGTTCTAAGTTAGTGCCCGCCATTCTTTGCCTTCCAAACTCGATGCTAGCTCCGAAGATTGCCCAGATGAAGGATATGAGATTGTTCAAATTTAACTTCAGAGGTAGAACTGCAAAAACTTGAAAGAGAAGAGACATGGTTAGAAGATTCTGAAAGATCAAAATTAACTTTTTCTCACCAACTTGTAGTGACATTGTATAATTATTCACGTCAATCAATGCTCCTGCTGTGGCAAGAAAAATCTTTCCCAAGATTAGAAGAATCTTCGGGTCTTCTTCCATGTCCAATATAACAAAATCGGTGGAAATTGTATATCAACCTACTTTCACCGGCACATTTTCAGCTATTCTCAAAGGATATCTGCATGTATGATCAACTAACTGCAGTGTCATAGTGATTAGTTTTAAATTATAAATCCTAATTTCTTGTATAATAAAGAAGGTATAAGACTCACGCTTGCTCCAAGGTCACAAAAAGCCTTACCAAAACTCGTAGTTCCTATCTTGCAAGGAATTGAAAAGCTCCCTAGATCCTTGAGCTTAGGAGGTATTGCATTGAGCAAAAGACCGCTATAATCCTCCGTCAGAGCTATGGTATTATGTCCTTTTCTTCTTCTTTTGTTGCTCATAATTTCTTTCAAAATTTTTGAAAACTTTGGCATTTATTGAAGATCATCAAGAAGAGTTATTTCTATGTACAATGATTTGACTTTCTCTAAGAATTTATCAAACTCTTCATCTTTCTTAGCATTGGCTAACCGCTGAGGAAAAGAAATAGGTAGTCTTTGTTGTTGAGTCGGAAGTGGTCCTTCAACTCTGTTGTACTCTCCTCCTCCCTTTGGATTCCTTCATACTAAGGGGAAGAAGGAGAGGGTCTTTCATCTTGTTCAGTTCCCTTGGAAGTAGTTACTTGTGGTTCTCCCAAGGTTCGTCTACTTCTAAGTTCAATGCGGTTACAATGTTCTACTGGATTAACTTCTGGTTTGCTCGAGAAATTTCCTTGCTCCCCTGATGATGAACTAGTAATCTGAGTAATTTGACCTTCAAGCATTTTCATGTTCTTTTCTGGATTAACTTCTTTGTTGCTAGTTATAAGTTCTTCCATCATTTTCTCAAGTCTAAACAAGGATTAATTCTATTGATTGCCTATTGACTGCCCATATTCTTGATTGTTGTGATATGAAAATTTTGGATGATTTTTTCAACTGACATTGTAAGTGTTGGAATATGGGTTATTCTATCATATATTGAAGTTACCAATTACATCACAGTGCTCAATTTGATTTAACTGATTTGCTACAACTCCTAATGGACAACCTTCTCTTGAATGTTCAAAACTTCTACAAACTTCACAACTTGTAACTATAGCATTTACCTGGTTAGTGTTCATTATGTAAAACTTCTTTGTGAGGGCATCCATCTTAGTAGAAATTAAGTCCAAAGCATT
>JBAMIE010198505.1:0-23321 GCA_037177295.1 Kaempferia parviflora
CCCCCCCACCCCCCGTGGCTGCCTCAGGAAAAATTTAGCAACCTCGGCATGACCCATAGTCGATGCAACTACCCCCCCCCCCCCTGGCAGCCTCTGGATTCCTTTGGATATCTTAAGTAGTTGTCTATTGGTATGCAAAATGAAATAACTTGGTCAAAAATTCTCAAAAGTAAAGATTAATGGATGAAAAATTTAAAATATCAAAGAAACGAAAGTTTGGGTTGCCTCTCAAGAAGTGATTATTTAAGGTCCTTAGCTTGACCTCTTTTCTCAACTCAACTAAGAGTTTTGGCCTTGGGGGTTCCCTTTCTCTCCTCCAAGCAATCCAAATTAGAACATCTCTTCTCTTAATTGGGCTCTAACGGGTATTATATATGTATCATGTTTGAAGGCTCTATATTTGATTCAATGTCTGGAGGTATTTCAAGATGATCCTCCGAGTGATTAAATTCTCCTTCCTCCCCTTGGCACTCTTCATGAAAATTATTTGGTAGTTTATAAAGGTCAAATTTCAACTTGTTTCTTCCCACCACAAATGAAAGCATATGATTTTTCACATTAATGATTACTCCAACAGTGGCTAAGAAAGGTCTTCCAATATATGACATGTGTGTCAGGATCCTCCTCCATTTTCAACATAATAAAATCAGTTGGCATGATAATATCCCCAATTTTTACAGAATATCCTCCAAAATTCCCAAGGGATACTAGCAAGTGTGATCGTCCAATTGTAGAGTCATGGCTGCAAGTTTAGGGTCCCAAGACCTATTTTTTTGTACATGGAAAATGACATCAGACTCACACTAACTCCTAGGTCATTGAAAGCCCTATTTATCTTTTTATCTTTAATGAAGCACGGAATAGGAAAACTTCCCGAATCTTTTAGCTTTTGAAGATGCACATTTTGAATTATGACACTACACTCTTCAGCGAACACAACAGTCACATGATTCTCTTTCTTCCATTTGTAAGAGATAATTTCTTTCATGAATTTAGCAAACTGTGGCATTTGTTGCATGGCATTAAGTAGCGATACCTCCACGCAAATTTTCTTCATCATCTCTAAGAATTTTCTAAACTCTTCATCTTGCTTAGTCTTTGTCAAGCATTGTGGAAATGAGATGGGTGGCTGATAAGCCTAAACCAAAGATTTAAGCAGAAGGTCTATGTCTTGCTTGACTCCTCTATACCACCATAGGCATTTGTGCTACTTCAATCCCCTTAGCAAGATCATTTGGCACCTCCTTCACGCTTTCGTCAAATCTTTCAACATCTTTCCACTTCTCAAATTTATTGCATTACAATGTTCCATCCAGTTTATCTCTAGCTATCCTGACAATTTTCCGAGAGTTCTTAAAATCGAACTTGTCACTTGCATCACTTAATTTTCCAACTTCTTTTTATAATTGGTAAGAGAATCGACCGAAGTCCTCAACTCTTTGATCATGATTTCATGGTTAGAATCTTATTGGCAAAACTTTTCATTTGCTTGAGATTGAGTGGCTATGTATTGTTCCATCATTTTCTCCAAGATTAACTTTTGTGGTTGTGGTTCATAACTTTTCCCATAGCTTCCTTGATTCTAGAATTATCCTTGATTTGATTGATATGAAAAGTTTGGATGGTTCTTCCATCCCAGATTATAGGTGCTAGAATAGGGATTATTCGGCCTAGAATTGAAATTGTTAATCGCATCCACTTGATCGCCTTATATGGATGTCAAAACTAAACAATTCTTTCCAAGATGTCCTGAAATTACACAAGAAGTATCCACAAATCACATTCACAAGAAGTACTCAATGAGTCCAAGCGTTTGCTCATTGCATCCAACTTTGCCACCATAAAATCCATTGAATTTACTGTATGCATTCCTAGGGCTTGCACAGGGATACTTCTTTCATTGGTCCATTGATGATGGTTAAATGTTACACTCTCAATGATATCATCAGCTTCTTCAAGTGTTTGTTCTTAATAGCTCCTCCAGCATCTGAGCCAAGTGACACTTTAGCAACATAAGAAATTCCATTACAGAATGTGTGAATAATTAACCATCTTTCAAGTTCATGATGTGGGTACTGACTGTTGCAATAGGTTCTTATATCTATCCCAAATTCAAACAATGATTCTCCATCTTTTTGCATGAAATTTGTGATAAGGTGTCGCATGTGAGCTGTCTTGCTTGGGAGATAATATTTATTCAGAAATTTCAACTCACATTGATCCCACGTTGCTATACATTTCTGGGGGAGTGATGAAAGTCACATATTGGCTTTGTCCCTCAATGAGAAAGGAAAAAAGCATAGTCAGATAGCATCGGTAGAAGTCCTATTTTGTTTCAAAGTTTCACAAATCTCTAAAATAATTCTCTAAATGTATCTTCCATAGGTGTTCCGCCAAATGTCATAGTGTTTAGGATTGATTAAATGTTAGATTCTACATCCAACCTAGATCTTTTGGTCTATTAGGCCCTCTCGAATTGCCCAACTCGATTAGCTTGCCCAACCCACTTATATCACTCAATCTCTCGGAATCTATTAAATTGATTGGCTTGCTTAGACAACCTTAGATTGATCACTCTAACTAGATCACCTAAATTTTAGGCCATTATAAACTAATTCAACCTCTTATGATAGCCCATCTTGTTCAACTTACCTCTTCCGTGTTGGCCCTGGGATGGGTTGGCGGGGACGCTGGGACGAGCAAATTCGTCATCTTGTTCAACTCAATAGAGACTACCTGGATAAGCCAATTCTCTTGGATTGCTTAGCTCACTTGCTCAGCGCTCTTGGACCTATCAGCTCACCCAACTTTCTCGACCAAACCTACTACCCTTTCATGCTTGATCGAACTAATTGAGTTATCTCACTTGCCATGACACCCAAGCAAACTAACTAGTTGATCTTCCAAGATCTTAATTTTCTCTCCAAGCAAATCTACCTAGAAAAAAATATCTTAAAAGAGTTTCTCCTACCGTCAGATATAAAACTAATAATAAATAAGTATAACATAGTCTTTAGACATTTTTTTTAAATTTAACACACATTTCTTAAAAACAATTTAATCTACTGTACATTGCTAGTTTGCCTTAAAATAGTACATCCACTTGCCACCTATGAATTGTTAAAAGCATTAGTATGGTATCCATGTGGCATCATGCCAATTCAATAAAATAGTGAGTAGGATACTTGCTTAGCAACTTAATAATTTTTCACAACTAATATTTATCAAGGATTCATCAACATACACTATCACCTAGTTACATCAAGTGGTACATCTGCGAAAAAAAACCTTCACTCCCTATCTAATTTGACGGTCGGCTATAAACTGACCTCATAATTTATTTTCCTTCACATAACTTAAAGATGGAGTATAAGGAATGCCTAGGATGAACATAATTATCTTTTACAATTAGTGTTACCAATGATCATTACATTAAATTTGAAAAAAAAAAAAAAAATAATATACATAGTAGAATTGAGAGAATGTTTCAGGAAAAGCGAGTTAGTTAGAGTGACGTCAAACGCTTTGATATCTTTGATCCGTGGCTATAATTGAATAGGGTCTCACGGTATTTGTTATTCATCCACCGAGTGATGTCTTTTTCATGCAAAAACATTGTCCTATGATCGCAGGCATTTGCTGTCCATCTGCTAGTGTCATTTTCATGCAAGATCATTGTCTTGCGGAGGTCGGCAGATGATGAAGTCACATGGACCATTTCGTTGATGTAAATGCATCAGGTTTTGTGATCAAAATCGATATGGTATCAGTTTGCTTTCTTTCGCTGGGCATGAAGTTTAAGCCAAGTAACGTAATTTCACGCAGCTGCTGTAGAATGACCATTGTTCCATATATAAACAGCATAGATACAAATGTACTCAAGGTTCAGTATAATCATTGGCAATAAAAGATAAAATCATCTCCTATGACTCCTCCAAAATTAGCCCCCCACTGTCAGGAAAGGAAGGCAAATCATAAAAGATTCATCCAACAACAGCTGCACATGCAAAGAAAAATTGAAACAAACAATAGAGTATTCCACACCGGCTAACAAACGACCTATTGACAGCGATACCCTTTATAAGAACCACCTGTGCAAGTGCCAGCCTGTGAGGGCAAGGCTCAATATAATCATGAACTATAGTAGAGAAGACGGAGGAGAGGCGATGAGTTAGCATAGAAATGCTACTTGGTTTGCATATCAAGAGTTGCTAACATAGACTAGTCGTCAAGATTGCACAAAATTACTATACTGTTTACAGCGACAAACAAGAGATATGAGATACAGCAACCACCTCTTCTAGATGCATACCACTGCCATCTAACTTCTCCGTATGAAGATTAGTTACCAGGTAGGAGGAACCGATGAGGATTGAAGCAGAAATGTGTAAGTGAGAGCGACAGGGATCAGAGTCTGCTTAATTCTTCTTGCTTTCACAAAGCCTGCCTTCCACCAAAGACTATTTCCATATAGCAATTAAAATCCAACTGCGATCCATCGTGTTGAATTTCTAAGCATACAATGGCAGCAAAAGAAGACAGCAAGTGTCAAAAACACGATGTCATCAATAGCTGCCATAATATGGTTGTGGGGCTGCTACTGGCTGAGGAGGAAAACCCGGTGCTACTGCTGCTGACGATGGCTGCGCGTAACCCGGTTGAGGATGAGCCTTCACAATTAAAAATTAGAATTTTTTTCCTTCAGGAATTTGCACCAACAAATCAATAGAGATCTAGAAAAAAACCTTGTAAAAGTTACTTGACGGATCCCTACTACTAATAAGATTCTTTCCCATCCCATGATCAAACGTCAAAGTACAATAAAAGTTAAAACACAGATGATTAACTTGAGCAATGTGGTTGAACTATCTCATTCCTACATAAACTAGAAGGTCAAAACACATGCATGGGGATGTCAATTTCAAATAAAAATTGCCACCGTTTGCCCAGGAGTTAACTACTACACTTCTCATCAAGCAAGAACGGAAATAATTGAACTTGCACCTTTCTACTGCAAAATACTAATTTGAAAGTAAGCATGTATAACAATGCCTATTTTATAATTTTGAGATAAGAAAGCATAGATGCCAGGTCTTGAAAGGAAAGCATGGAAGCATACAAGACAAATTATGAAAATTGAAACAAAAAATAACTAGGGGTCTTTAGTTTTAAGAAAAACAAAGACAGTAAAAGGTAGCATAAAGCTAAAGCTTTGAAATACAGATCAAAGAGATATAGATTCTCAATGCATGCTACGCAAAGCATACACATCATAGATACTTCCAGAAATCTTATCATTTTGGAAGGAAAAACGAATACTTGCTCCCATATTCTAGAACATTTTCCAGGAAACAAAATGACAAAGAAAAGAGCATAATACAATAAAGTCACAAAAAGTATCACAAATACCTAGGAGGTTTTTTTATTGCTTTTGCTTCATGGAAACTTTCCAATTTTCTATTCCAGTTTCTGTTAACCAACAAAAGCTAGAAGCAGCGAAAATTTTTATTTTTTTAACAGAAAATGTTACAAAATGCGCAGCTATGGTTGTTGCAGAAATAGCCTCTTGCAAAATGCAAAGACTGTGTACAGTAAACCTAAATGTGATCCGACCCTTCCCAGGACACTGCAACCGCACCAGAGGACGCTTCATGCATCCCTTTTTATAAGCATTAAAATGATTGGAAATGATGTACCTTTCTACAATTAGAAACAATCTAAAAACTATTCTCCAAAAAGAAACAAGTGCGGTCAAGAACCTGTACCTGGTACGTTGGTGGATAAGCAGTGTAAGCAGCACTCTGAGGAGCTGATGTAGCAACTTGTGGCTGGCCAGAATTTGCATAACTTCCATATGCAGCATATCCAGCCTGGAATTTCAATTCTTGTTAGACAAGCCAATGTAGAAGAGAGAAAAAGGCTCATAGACAAAAAAAGGAATCCCCAAAAAGGCAACTCAAATTTGAATAATTAAGCCATGCCTTATGATAACAAGTGTTTGAAGATTACTTGACTAAAACAAGAGAGAATTGGCAAAACATAAGTTGCCAATTCCTGTTTTGGTTAAGATGTACTAGAATTCTTTTGATATTGTTCATATAACCTTTTCTATTCCCATGGACGACAGCTCAATTAATAATCACATGCAAAAGATTTTAGAAACTTTCATGTTGGATAGTCATACCAAGTCCAAGAAACATAAATGGTTACACAGGTGATGAATGTAACACATGGTTGATTTTGGAACTACTTAGTTTACGGACCTTTAGTTCCATAAAGAAAAATAATATGAATATGATCATTGTTTTAAAAAGCAACCAAGGTGCCAACTAGGTCGTTTGCCAAAGAGACACTTCAACTAGTAACTAAGTGGCGCTTTTATAAAGTGACCAGGCATCCTCCAAAGCAATCCAAATGAGTCCAAGGCAAAAATATTAAAGCTTTTTATAACATGACACTAATAATAAACTATGTATTTTCTTACAATTTGGATTAATAACTACAAATTATTGAATTTTACGTTTTGTTACAATTATTATACTAGTTGTTTATTTCTAATTTTAAACTTGTTTTGATTATTAAGGATACAATTATTATACATATACATCAATACTAGCCCACCTAGGCTCAATGTAGTGGACCGACCGCGACCTGCATCTATCTCTTAATACCTTTGAATATGACATATTCTGATACCATCAAGTTTATGACACTAAACTCCAAGAAGGCCATAAGCTAACCACAAAAAGGAAACAAGTGGAAACAAAACTTCAAGAATTTAAGAATTTGTGGCATTATTGTCATCCAAAGGTGCAGGACCAAGAATAAAACACCTGATTTCACAAAACAGTTAATACAAATATATAACTTACATGTGATGAATATCCAGGATTCCACTGGGTCTGTGACTGGGTGGCCGTTGGCCAAGCAGGAGTTGTTTGTCCATAGCCAGCTGGCCACTGACTTTGAACATTTGTATAGGCCCCCAATGCTGACTGACCTGGTTCATGGAAGTTCTTCACCATCTTAGCATTGTCTGAGGCAAGGAAATCTTCAGCATGCCTTTTTTTTGATACCACCATGCCCTTTTGACGTAAAAAAAGAATAGCATGCCGGTTGGAGGCTTTTTTAATTGACTGTCCATCTCCAAAGAGATCCAAAAACTAAAAGAGAAGTTTGGCATTGAACATTAGAAACACAGAAACAAATGTAATAAAGTTACAGAATAACAGATAATAAAAATAATATGCATAGGCAAGAATAAAGAAAAAAAATGCTTCATCCACACAATGAATACAATTTTAAAAAGAATATTAAAACAAATGGATGAAAAAATTTCTTGTGAAAGAGTAGAAAGCACAAGGTGAGGAAATGAAAGTATGCCCTTATTGCCCACAATACTTTGAATTAGTAGAATACACAATTAATTATCCATCGGTAGAAAAATGTGAAACTGTCACAGCGGTCCCTACAAGGTGGCCCCCACATCTCCCTTCCATTGGTAGCAAAATGTGAAACTGTCATGGCGGTCCCTCCAAGGTGGCCCCCACATCTGGAAGGGAGGTAAATCACAAGAGACTTCGCCTAGCAAGCAGTAACACCCTTGCATGAACCAACTGCGCCAGCCGGGGCCACAATTAATTATCCATGATTGGACATTGATGTGTTTGAACTATTCTTTGCAACAGGACTCAAATTACAATAAGCCACATGCTGGCCCCCTCACATCAATCAATCCTCACTGCACCCTCCTATTCTCCCAACACTCCCCCACCATCACCACCCTCTTTTCTCCCTGATCTCCTCAAGCTCACAATAGCATCTCTGTGTCGCTATTATCAAACGTTCCAATCCCCAACCTAAACTGAATCTTTTAGCAGGTCATAACCCTCAGTGTCGCTATTATCAAACGTTCCAATCTCTCTGAAACTCATTTTCTTCAATTGAGGACTTCCAAGTCTATATGCAGCCATACGTGAACACTTGAAAGTCTACATGTGAAATCACAAGTGCATTTCAGAAATATCTTCCTGGAAAATGGCTTGGTACATTTTGATAAAGTGAAACTATTACTTGTTTAAAGCAAATAGCTCCTAATGTTGCCTTGTTAGGTTCTACAAATTTCATTGCCTTGCTAAATTTTTTGACCTTGCAGGAAACTTCTACATTATCAGAGTTGCTTGTCCATCTCCGACTTGGTGTCATCAGTTCAACATTGTTCCTTGTGTCAGTGTCTGCATAGAATGGTACATCACCAATTTTTTGAGACACAGCAAGATTCTAACCCATAAACACAACACTCTGTATTTATATTGGTCAGCAACTGGATGAAAGAGAATGGAAAGAGAATCATCAAAGAAAGAACACACAATATCTAACAAACAAACACAAAGGTCAAAACATTGAATAGTGAATCTACAGTTGAGTATGAAAATGTCTTACGCTGAACAGTAGTAGAATTATGTTCCATTCACATGCTCTGATCTGTTAGAGGGATCTATACACACTAAATTGGAACAGATGATTTCCAATAACTCATCTCAATAACCTTTGTAGATTAGCAAATTCTTCATTTAGTAGTAGTTAAATTCACTGTAAGATCCACCCCTCAACTGACACAGTCAATCAAGCTATCAACGAGGTCCTTAAATTTATAAATTATCAGGAAAAAGATGATGTAAATTCATCAAACTTTTATCTATAATTTGAAGCCCCGGACTTATCATACTGTCACAGTGCCGATACTAAAACTCACACACCAAACTAGAAGCAACAGGAGACTGTTGAATATCAAAGGGGAAACCTAGGGTGGCAATCTCAGCAAGAGGGTGCCAGCATGTGATCTCAGTGAGCAGGAAGGGTGGTTAAGAAAAACAAAGGTCAGAACCCTAGGAGCTCCTCTTTATCCCAAAAGCAAATTATGTTTCACCTGTTAGGCAAAATAGTTTGTTGTTTTTACCTAATTGATATTGCATGTTGTTTTATAATTAAATGTGAACCCAAAAAAATTCTCATATTTACCCAAAATTATGATCCAGATATTACCAAAACAAGAACGAGTAGAAATTCTAGCAGTAAACATTGCAATTAATAAACATACATTTATCAGCAAAATGCTGAAATATTGGTACCGCAAGACCAGATAGATATAACAGAGAGTAGAGAGAGACATGAAGAAAGTAGATGGGAGCAAAGAATAGAGGATTGAATATACTAAATTTATAACATAATCTGTATCAAGGAATGAAGTGTCGTTCCGTGCCGCCCGGAACGGACCCTTTTTACCTTCCGCCAGGCAGCCAAAACCGACACCGGAGGCATCCCCGTCTCGATGCGTCACAGGCGCGCCAGAGGAGTCGCGGGACGCCGGGGGAAGCCTCCGGCGGTGCCGGAAGCGTCGTCGGACGCGTCCGGCGGCGCCGGAAGTGATCCCACAACGCCGCCGTCGGACGCGATCTCGCGCAATCCGCCGGAGGTATTTTAAACAATTCATAAGTATGTGTGGTATTTAAATAGGCTTTTATAACCCCTAACTAAATTATCCCAATAAAATATATTTAAAATTAAAATAAATTTAATAAGTTTTATTAATTAATATTCTAAAAATTTATTTTTAAATATTTTAAATTCCATTTAAAAAATTTTAATAATTCTAATTTATATTTAATATTTTTTTATAATTTTGTATTATTTAAAATTTAATTTAAAAATTCTAAAAAAATCTTTAAAATTTTGAATTTTTTAAATATATATTTATATTCTGATAATTTTTATATTTTTATTTAATTGATATTTTAATATACTTTTACTATTTAAAATATATATTATTTAAATTAATTAAATAAATAGTATAGTTATTATAAATCAATTTTAATTTGAATTATTGATAATTTGAGTTACTAATAGATTAATTCTTTTAAAAAAATTATATTTAATTATTTTTTCTAACAATATTAAGTTGTTCAATAATTGTGAACTTATACAAAATCAATATACAATTTATTTTTATATATACACATAAATATATTTATCTAATAATTACTATATATAAATAAAAAATATTGAAACTGTATCGGCATGGTACGATCTGATACCGAAACCGTATCGTTCCGCCGAAACCTCGGCACGGGTCAAAATTTTAAACCTTGGTAAACACCGATGAAGTTTGCCAACAAGTGAGAATGAAGATTCAAGTAACAATTATGGTAGAAATGAAGCCATAAGCAATAACGAGGGAGACGATGAAGCCAAAGACTCGAATAACAATGAAGGGGAGCTTCAAACAAAAGTGACATTGAGGTCAACTCTTCCTTAGTAGAAAAACATTTGATATTGCTACTTTCTTGTCTGATTTCTTAGATTTAAAGATAGAATTAAAGAACTTAGTAAGGAATTAAAAATTTAGAATCAATTAATTGCTCATTGTATCTTTTCAAAATTAAAGAACTTGAAATTGAAATGAAAGCTTTAGATCTCAACTAAATGATTTAAAGATATCTCTAAAAAAATCACTCAAGGATCGGCAGTGTTTAACATTATCATAAATACTCACAGGGTAGACTATATTTGGGTATGGATTAAGACAAAAAATCATGTTCATCTAGAAAATGGATACCCTAAATATAATAAATTTTGTTGAACCTAACCAATATTTAGTCCAAAGGATGTCTTATCTCACTTGAGTATTTTGGTGTATGTCATAAAGTTTGAAATAGTGGATAATTCAATTCTAATTAATGGCATGGTCATGAGTTTTATGCTTACTATACATGCTCACTTAGTATTTTTGTTAAGATTTTATCTCACTTGACAGTACATTTAAGTTAGGTTTGTCTATTAGCCCAATTTTCCACATCCTAATGTGAAGCCTAAATGAAGGGTTTTTAACTTAAATCCTTTATTCTCTCCCTTTGGCATATATAAAAAGTTCAAACTTATTAATCTAAAGTCAAATATCCATGCCAAACTCTAGATGAAGGTTCCTAACCTTCCATTCTTTCCCTTTGGCAATTTTTGTCCAAAGCTCAACCTTGAGCTTATCACTCCATCATGGGGGTGGCTCCTTGTGGTTTCAATTTTCTCTTTACAACTTGGTTCGTTACTTGAGGGAAGTCTCACTCCCACTTAAATAAACACATTTCCCCTTCCTAGGTCATTCATCCCCTTTAAAACATACTTCTCCTCCTAAACCAAAGGCTTCCCCCTTAGTTATTAAATCAATAATCTTTTAGAATTCCTAAACCTTTAGGAATTTCTAACTTTGGTCTCATGAGGTCAAGATTTCAACCTTGAAATTTAACTTCCCCTCAATCAAAGTTCTTCCCCTTTTACACCTTTTCCTTTAGTTTGCATTGACAAACTCCCTTCATATACTTATCTAACAATTCTAGAGGGTTAAGAATGACTAGATACTATGGGGTAAGGTGTGAAACACTGGATATACCAAGATTCATCTGAATATGAAATTTCATAGCATTGTGTCAGTCGATTGAATGACTTTTCACTCGAGTTGACTACTTACAATTTTAGAATTTCATAAATAATTTTATATACTTATTTAATTCATGAAAATTTATATCGATATTATTTAATGCTTCCGGTCGATCGAAAAATGGATAACGAGCGGAGACTGTGCTGTTAGATAACGATGAGCTCTGGTCGATCGGAAAGCCATCCGACCAAAAAATCACTATATAAGCAACCGAAAAATTACTATATAAGCACCTTCGAGCAGCTGTTTAGGTATCTAATCATTCATTCTTGCTTGATCTAGGAGGCTCAAGGACGAGTACTGCACGCATTCAAGGCTTCCAGAAGCGATCGACTTGGTGTAACTTTGTGCTTTATTTTATTCTCAGAATTGTTGTAAAGATAGATTTGTAAGAGGTTTCTCCACCTCCGGAGGGTTTAGGGGAAGGAGAAAGATAGTGACTCACGCTTGAGACATAGGCCTTGGAGTAGGAACCCTGGGGGTTACCGAACCACGTAAATCCAGGACGTCTAAGTCAAAACGTAGTGCTATTCAACCCCTCCTCTAGCGGACCTTCCGATCCTACATCAATAACATAATCAAGTAGCTGGCACGTGGGCGTGCCTATAAAATTGAGTGCATTTGGGAAGAACTTCCTTAGGGCATGTCACATGTAGCCTCATCTAATGGCACAAACAAGAGTGCCATTTATTGCCTGTGCCACTTCTGCACATGTTGACATATTTTCTGATTGGTATGTCTCACCCATCCTGCTAGTGTGACTTGAGATGTGATGGATGCTATGGTCACAAGTCTACT
Organism: Kaempferia parviflora; assembly: GCA_037177295.1. Lineage (NCBI taxonomy): Eukaryota > Viridiplantae > Streptophyta > Magnoliopsida > Zingiberales > Zingiberaceae > Kaempferia > Kaempferia parviflora. The sequence goes on from JBAMIE010198505.1 coordinate 12,290, forward strand.
ACTTTGTATTATAGGATTCACTCCGGATAGTTATGCTTGGACTTGTATGTCTTCCTCATTCAGTTTCAGAGCAATATGACACCACTACTCCTTAGATACTGCAACTTTACATTGTTCAATGTTCTTTCCTTGTAAAACCATTTACGAGTGACATGCTTCAATCTGCATTCCACATGACCTTATAGATGTCATTTAATATTATATCTTTGTCCAGCAGGTGATCCAAAGACTTCCGAGTACAATTTTTTTAGGGAGATGCAGAAGAAAAACCATGAAAACCATCAGAGTTTTTGCTTTCCCATGAAAACGGTTCATACAAATGCATCTCCACAAAAAGAAGTTACACGAGGTTCCTCTTGACCACATACTTTCACTTCTATCTCTTCAAGTATTTCTTGTACTCTAATGGCTTCCTTGTAATTCCTTGGGGCTGAGCAAGCCGTTTTTTCTTTCTTTTCTAGAAACCAACAGTTTAATTACTTCAAGGCATGAGTCTGGCAGAGATATAACACCTGCTGCTAAAGTGATGTTAGTTTCTCCTTTTAAAGTTATGGAAGAATATGGTTAGCATTAGAATAGACTCTTGTTGTAATCTTTCTTATATGCATGTACAATAGGCATTCTCACTCCTTTTTTTATTTTCCAGATCTAATGGATTCAGTTGAATTCAGAAACATCATGAACAGATCAATGTTTCCCATGTTGGATGTAACACCTGTTATGCGGAGACCTTTTTCACCTAGCAATATGTCATGGACATATGGTGAGCATTAGCTTTAATAACTGCATTTCAATTTGGATTTTTTTTTTTTCCATTAGATTTTTTGGTACATTCCTTAGATAACAAAATTACAGCACTAAAACTCTTTAGAGAAAAAGGAAAAGATTTGGAGGGCAAAGACCTTTTTCACAGAGAATCTATAGGCATTTTTGTTTTAATCATTTTTTTGCATGAAGATCACTTAAGATTCCTTTGATAGGTAAAATACCCAATACCACAGTTGACTCTGGTTTCAGTCAAATTGCTAATTTGCAAGCCAGGTTAAGAAACCATTGTTTCCTTGTGATTGTTTGTTCTTCTGAGATCATACTAATTCTTCTAAGATAATGCAAAATTTAGCTTCGAATCCTCTTTTGCAAATATTAGCATTTCAATTATAGTTCTGTATCTTTGTCTAAACCAATTCTATGTTCCATTGGTGAGGAATTGTCTCAAGACTTGATATATTCATAGCAAAAGGTTGAAGAGTGATCCTTATGTGCATTCTCTCAGTGCTATTTTCCTGAAAACAGAAAATCCAAGACATGGTAACAAGGAAAAATGGAATTATGATAACTTGGATAGCTTTCAGTTGTCAGTCCCTTATGTGTGTCCTTGACTCTGCTAAGTTTTTATGTGTGATTTGGCTGGTTATTACTGGTCCAATGCCTAAGTTTTTATTTAGGTTTAATTTACAAACAGATGAATGCTAACAACTTTTAAAAGAAAATGGTATTTGTCTATCAGGCAAAATATACACATTCTCTTACTGTCAATGGGCAAGTTTGAGATTTTATAATTTTCTCCTTTTTTTTTTTTTAATTTGATGCTATTCAAACTTATGCAACCAAGGATTATAAAATTTCTGTTGTTTTCCTAGAGATTAAGACAGTGAAAACTACCACGGCATCTATAGCACATCCTGTTAATTAGAGTTATGTTCCTATTTCTCTAGGCATTTTCTGAGTTCTGATTATGCTTATTACATCTTTTGTTATTGTTCTGATTTTGTTATCCTAGTTCGTGGTCTAACCTGGTCAAATTGGATCCCCATTTAACATGAGGGGTGTTTGATCATAGTTCTAATACTAGGCCCATTTGGAACAGATTAAGCTTTGAATTGAGTACCCACTAATCAAATCTCAAGAGGAATTTGATCAAAAGCATTTGAAGGGAGAAGATAGATCATTAATAATTAGATCACATTTCATGCTAGCTCTTGATGAACAATCATATTTAACTAGTTTTCATCCTGATGATCCCTTTGTTTTACAATGTTTAATAGATGATTAAACCTGACTATAGAACTCTTTGTATTAGAATATGGAAATGGTAGGATTTTTTCAAAGAAGAGGAGTAGGTTACTTGAGTTAGTGGAGTCATCTTGCCAAGGAAAAGGGAAGATTGAATTAAACAGGTCATTTTCCCCATCAGAATTTTTTGAACTTTCTATTGCATGCAATTTAACACTTCACAGGTTTCATTTGATCTCCAAACTCCTCCAACGATTGGGGATTGATAAGAAATCTCAATGTATGTTTCTCAACCTTTTTCGTTCATTATTAATCATCTGTGCTGATCTCCATGGTTTATAACCTGAAACGTTCCATCTTTTTTTATCCAACTAAAGTGTTTTATGAAGGACAACGAGAGTGGACACAGAACAAGTTTTGTGACAAAGTTCACTCACTTGCTCCATTGGAACCCTGTTTCTTTGGTATTAAGAACAAGATGGTAGGAAGCATAGTCTATCCATCTACTACCAAAAAATACCTTGAGAAGGATTTGTCTTTTCATCATGAATGGTTATGGGATTATAACAAACTTGGACAACCTTCACATGATAATACGGATTTTCTGCCTATTCAGAATTGGCTTCCTCTTGAAAATGGTATTTTAGAAAAGAACCAAACCAGCTTGGAGCTAGTTAAAGCAGAAAGTTGGGAGCCGTGTGACTATATTATTTCTCCTCCTGTCATACAATGCATTTCAACTTCTGAATACAACAACCACAGCAGTGCCTTTAGTGATGAAATTTCAACCAGAACTGAGTGCTGGAACCAGTTAAACGAGTTATCTTGCTGTTCCATGGAGCAATCACTTGTACCATATACAAAGCCTAAGTACTTCGAGGCACATGATCTTTGGAGCCTAATGGAGCAGAGTGATGCTCCTTACTTGGAGTGGAAAGAGAGAAAATCAGTCTACCATGTTGCTTCTGAAAGTTTGGCTTCTGAAGAAATGGATCATTTTCCATTAAACTTAGTTGATGCTTCAAGATTACTTTGTAAAAGAAGTCAATATGGAAGAGAAGATATATTAAATTCTCTGCTCGGTGGAACAATGCATCAAAATTGAACTGGTGGTTGTGTGGATATTTTCCCATCAACTCTTGGAAGGTCCCCTCACACTAGAATGGAAAGCTTTACCTTTGGATAACTATGTGGTGGGGATATCACTAATCAAATCACATTATCCTCCAACTTTACAAAGACAGCGTACAAGATATATCAAGTTTAATTTCTACTATCAGAAACTTCGACAATGTACTCTATGAACCAGCATTGTCCCAAATTGTGTTAGATGAACCATCTTGTATTTCTGGCGAGTATAGGGAACACAGTTTATAGGTTTGATGGGTAAAGATGCTATGTATATAATTTTTGCGCCACTATAACAACTAGATTGCAAGTTCTTTCCTCATTCCGTCTGGCAAAGATACTAACATGTGAAGCACTCGCCTGATGCTTATTCCTATTTCCTTGGTTTGTCTTTTTTTTCCATTGTGAAATTCAGGTTAGCCAATTGAATGAAGTTGTAATCTTTTGTGAGAATTAATCATGTTTGTAACTCATGTGAACAGTTCATATATCACTTGAAATAACCCAGATTTTCATTTGGTCACCAAAAAAAAAAGATTACCAGGCACTTTTGTTTGGTTACCAAGACTAATGGCGATGATGTGCATGAGCAGCTAATTGCTATCGCTCCAAAAGTCTGCAAATTTATTACTGAAAGTGGCGTGCATTTGACGTTAGTTATATGATCGGACTAAATGCATAGGAAACCATGAGTTTGAACTATATGCACTAACAGATTTGGTCATAACTATTACATTGACATAAACTAGTTTGGATTCAAAACAAAAGCATACTTTATAGTAATTTTGCTAAAAACTAGTACATTGTGCTAAATTAATTTTTTGATTTGGTAAACAAAAGCAAAGAATGAGCGCAAAGGGCCAATGGGGTCACTTGAAATTTTGTAGTTTTGCCCAAAATTACTATGTACATCTAAACTAGTTGGAATTGAAAAACAAAAGCATAAAATGAGGTCAAAGGGCCCAACGGACAAATTAGAGTTCTTGTTTGTAGTATCGGACCACTATAGTTTACTATAGTAATTTTGACCAAAATTTTAATATCTAAATATAGAATAAAAAATAGCATAATAACCACGAGAGTTGTACACTATTATTGATTTGGAGATTTCTATAAAAACTATTAGTTTAAATAGTCTCCTAGTGCTCCAACAATAGAATTGTTATTGCACACAAAATATATTGGTCAAACATGATCACCCAATGTTTGTAGGGACTTAGTAGCAGACACATAAAACACAAACCTTGTGACTTGATGTAGTTGAGTAGTGTTGTTGATTTGACATAGCCAAGTTGGTTCAGCTTAAGGCTCAAGAGGTTAGCTGAAGTTTGAAAAAGAATGGTATGAGATATCTGAGAACTACAAGACAAGGAGATTGGAGTTGATTCAAGAACTTTGACAGGAGTTGTAAGATGTGGACTTTGTAATTGATAGTGAAGGATGAAAAGTGAATCATGGCTTAGCGTATTTGAGTGATTAAGGGGTGGATTTGTCACCTCAGCGACTCCCTAGAGTTGGCTCCACAGGCGGGAGGCGCATGATGGGGTGGATTATAGGTTATGAGTTCCTGAAAGATTCGACTCTTGGTTGTTACACCAAAAATGTTATGCGCTGGGGGCGTATTTCAGTGATTGAGGATCTAATGAAAGATGAACTCTTGGATGATGTAAACCTACAAAAAAAAACTACTGACAATGAGCTAGAGATTGTTTGATTTGTAATCTGGGTTTTTTATTTTGGGTTAGCTATACTTGATTAAGAGTCTTTAATAAGGGAACATGAGCTCTTGATTATAGTCTAAAAAATGAGCATGATGCCAAAAGATTGCGTAGACTTATGAGGCATAAATCAATCAAAACCAGAGATTGACTCGACTAATATTCGTGTCAATCGATTGGGATGCTTAGTTGATTGCCTAGCCCATTAGAATCTTGCATTCGAGCTTAGTTTTTGTCTCTATTTGGTTTGACTATATTAGAAGGCTAATTCAATTACTCATGTAATCATTGGACAAGATAAGCTTGATGTATTGGCTAGTTGAATCGACTGTCATGAGTATCAACTTACTGTGTTGGTGCAATCATACTCCAAGCATATGACATTGCATAAATTTCAATGTTTGGAGTATGCTTTAAGTTAGGTATTTATTATGTTCTTATATAGTGTGTTAAACATGCAAGTGTAGGTAGTTTGACAAGTACACGTGACATGGAAGTCTAAAATGGTTCTTGACATATAGAAGTCCAAGCAAGCCAAATACTAGGTAAGGAAGTTCAAAAAGACTCGCCAAAATGGAAATCCCAGTAAGGCATGAAAGCTAGATGTTAATCATAAAAGTCAAGAAGGCTCTTAACAAAATAGAAGTCCAGCCTAGGTTAGATGGAAGGAAATGAAAACCCAAAGATGAGGAGACTCCAAGCTTGGAAGTCCAAAAGGCATGAAAGCACTAGCAAAAGGTAAAATCTCGTGAGAATGAGAGCTTTGAGTGACTTCAACCCTTGGACGATGGTAGAACTTGAAGCTAGGTGAACTCGATCAGTAGGATGGTCGAGTCATAGTGTAACAATCAACTAATACATTGATAGCAATCAACTATTGCGCAAGGAGATGTGAGAAACCTCAAATTTAGATTAGTCAGGATTTGTAGTATGAGTTCAGTTGACTAGACAATCGTAGGAATTGATTGAGGATATCATAAGTGTCGATACGAATTGTGGTTTCATGGACATTTGATTGTTTGTTACAAGATAGTTGACTGATGAGACCACAATGCCATTTGAATTTGTGATTTTGACAGAAAACAAATAGTAAGTTTGTCAGCAATTATGGAAGTCTATTGTTATGAATTCAAAACAAATAGAAGGTTTATGGATCGACTAGTAGAGTTGATTAAATATGTTTTGGAGCAAACAAAAAGGTTTTTAGTCGACTTGGTAGCTGACTGAAGTATAAATAGATTGAACAAAATATTCTAGTGTTGACCATGGAAATTGACTATGTGATGTACAATTATGTATTGTGTTCTATACAATTGAATGATAGATATTCTGGAAATGATTAATGAGGATCTCAAAGATTGAGCATATCAAACAATATATTTGATTGATGATACCACCAATAAAAAGCCTAAAGGTTTGCTTGGCTTCAAAACAATAACACAAAACAAGCTTTCTCTGCAATTTGCCATCAAGTTGTGACTTTTGCTCGTGATCAAACAAGAACTGCTTCAATCTCAAACAAAGAGGAGATCGAGAGTTGAGATCTACAAAATTATTGCTTCTTTCATTACCTTCTTTTATTTAATCTAGTGTTGTACTCTATTATTCTATATATGTAAGATAAGATAAATCTAATATTGTAAGAGGTTTATTCGCCTTCAATGGTGCCAACAGGAGAAAAGTAGAGGATTCTAGAATGATCCACCGACGGATCATATATTGTCGATTAGCAACCCTAGGGGGTTACGATTCATGCTAAATTATGTATTAGTATTTTTATTTGTGTGTAGTTGTTGTCTTTCTTAGTTTTTGCGTATATTCATTGTGCACTAACAAACTGAGGAGAAAACTTTAAAGACTCATCCTCTTTAGCACTGAAACATTCCTTTCAAATAATTGGGGATCCCCCACTACTTTCAATAAATTTTAAAATTGCAAACCATGAACCGCTCATGGATTCATTGATTAGGAGAATAAACTCATTACCGAAGAATGCCCTATCCTATGCTGACAAGATTTAGCTAATCTTTACAGTGCTATAGGGAGTGGAATGCTTTTGAATGCCCATCTTGCTATTGCCTAGTGGCTTCATTGATCATATATACAACATTTGCAGGCAGTTAATGTGGACCACTAAGCATCCATCGATTGCATGGTTAGAGATGTGCAAACCTAAGAAGGAGAGTGACTTGAGATTTAGAAACTCGAAGATCTAGAATATTGCGTTGCTGAGCAAATCACTATAGAGGAACCAAGAGAAGCAGAATACATTATGAATTAGATGGGTTCACCATACCTACCTCAGGCATGCTGACATGTGGGATTGACAAGCCAAGCACACCGATTCCCTCCTCTCATCAAGAAACTACTACAGATTACGGATAGCATCCTAGTCACAACTAGTACCTTAGAGGTTGTAGTTGGTGCTTGGTATCATGGTTCAGTCATGTCAAAGGGGGTGTGCAAAGGGTGGATGACCACTTCAGGGGTACACTAGGAAGCCATGGGCGAAGACAGTACGGAAGAGTTACCTACTTCGGAGTCATTCCTTCACCTTATGGATGTTGGCACATAGGAGACTACCTACTCGGGATAGGTAGGATTACCTTGAGAACATGAGATGCACCTTTTGTGGCTTGGTGGATGAGTTAAAGGAGCATGTGTTCTTCAGATGTGAGCTAATCAGTCAGCTATGGAGGAGGATTAGGTGGTGACTACAAATGAGATAGAAGATGTCTACATGAGCCTTTGGACTTCACTATGAGGGGATCAACAAATTGGTGAAGGCTCGACACCTTGTCATGTCATCCATGACCCATTACGACAAGCAATTGCTCCATGAGGGTGTAGATTTTGATGTAGAGGTGGTTTTCAAGAAAATCAAATACATTTATATTGTCCTTGAACATCTAATCAGATCTGATACTTCGTCAAACATGACTGACTATCATTGGCTGACATTGTACATTTTGCTCTCTATATATACATTTACCTTTTCATAAAAAAAATCCTATATACTAAATGCACTAATTCAATTAGATTCTCATAGAATTGACTAAAGAAAAAGTTGTCGATGGATAAGATTATTGATGTCATCTAGCTAACTAATGTATACTGAGTTGTGACTAGATGTAAGACTTAGTCTATTGAATGCTAGTTGTTGGTCAATATGGTTATCTTATAGGATTGTAATCGACTGTTAAACATACAACTCATTCACAACATCTGAATGAGCTATTCTATCCTCTATTTGGATGCATCCTTATTATTGTAAATAGGATGCAAAGAGGCATAAAATATACAACTCATTCACAATAAGTAATATCTATACTCATTCTAAGGTTTTTAGTGCTTAGTCTTATAATATCTTCCTTGTGTTTACATTTCATATTTGTAAGAAGATATTTAGTATAAGGTTTCTGGACCTCTCTTAAAGGATTTTTTCATAATTAGAATTTTGGATTTCATCCACCTAATTGATCGTTAGGCTATGGAGTAAAACCAACGGTCTGAACCACACAAACTATTCTGGTTAGCACTTGCAATTTCTCTTATTACTTTTATATATCCATTGCACTTAATCTTTATATTTGGGTTTACAAGAGAAAGAAATATAATTTTTTTTAGGTTAAGTGCTTATTCACCCCTTTAGATGCACAACCATTCTAATAATTTTTTTTCGATAAGTAAATGTATAAGTATAAGTCAAAAAGTGATTTACATGTGTGATTCGGTGTCCCTAATCCCATCCCGTAACTTTGAATATTTAATCAATTTTGAAGAGAGATTAAAAATGAGTAGATGTACATGGATTGATATATTCAAAAATATCTTATTTACATCCATACATTTACCATTAAAAAGGCATATATTCCTGGCCATCCATATGTTGTGCACCAAGATATTTCCAAGTGCCTCGCTTGGGCATAGGAAGCATCCATCAATATGTAACCATCTCATGTTGCATACCAAGCTACAGGGCCGTCTCAACCATCCTAGAGGCCCTAGGAAAAAAAAAAAAAAAAAAAAAAAAAATAAAGCCTTAATTTTTTAAATAAATATTAAAAATATTATTAGAGATATTTAATTTTATTAGTAAAATTTAAAAAGACAGTTTCATACATTGCCAATATAATGATTATTTATATAATTGAAAGTCATGACTAACTAGAGCAATAAGTTTATCTTATGTCAAATCTCACTTCTTTATTAGTAAAATTTAAAAGAATACTTATAATAATTTGTGTAAGAGTAAAGATAAAATAAAAATGATATAAAAAATGAAAACTAAGAGAAGAAAAAAAGAAAAAAAAAGTAATTTAAAGAGAAATAATAATACAATATTTATCAATCAAATATAACTAATAAATATTTTTTAATTTATTAATCAAACTTAATTTTGATTAGTAAATTAAATGTTTATCATAAAAAATTAAAAATTATGAATCAAATTTTAATAAGAAATAAAAAAATACCAACTAAATCTAATTTTAACATTAAAAAAACTAAAATTAGCAATCAAATCTAACACATGTAAAAAATAAAAATGAACAAATTTAACTTTAATCTATAAAAAAATTAATAAATATTGGTTAAATCTAAAAAGTTAAAAATTATTGATCAAATATAATTTATTTAGTTAAACAATTTAAAATATCGATAAAAATAAATTTTAACTAAATTTTATTTTAGCTATATATATATATATATATATATATATATAGCCTGTACACTCGCCGTGCACATCCGCGTGGGCGACCCTCACAGGTCGGGGCACCCGGAACTATTATATATATATATATATATTGTTATGGTACGGACCTTCTGCTGCGGACTAGTCAGCAGTCCGTGATAATGAATCCATGCACCTGGATGGATTCAGGCGCCTAGATTATTCCAGTAGTTTTTTTATTTATCTTTTTTTTTTTTTAAGTTTTAGGGTCAAGCTAATTAGATTTTACCTTAAGGATTTAGGGGTTGGATTATAACGTTTAAGTTTAAAAAAAAAATTAGCTACTCATGGGGTATATATTTAGGTACCTAATAGTAATTTTTATTTTTTTTATAGTTCCGGGATTAAACCAATTAGACTTACTTTTAAGATTTAGATGTTGGGATATAGTGTTCAAGTAAAAAAAAAATAAATGCTCACGAAGTGTCTAGTATATATATTTAGGGTTTAAGAGATAAGGAAATGTTAATTTAAAAAAAAATCAATATATATATATATATATAAAATTTGGTGGGCCCTACTATAGTAGGGGCCTTAAGCATAGGCCTTAATGGCCTATGCCTTGAGCCGGCTGTGCCAAGCTATCCCATATCGTCCTCTATAGCATGTTGGGCTTAGATCACCGAAAGAACAAATGGCATGTGGTTTCCTCCTAGTGCTGTATAATACACACATTTTGTCTTGTACAAACCACAATTGGTCCTTCATTTGCAGTTGTCCATGCACTAGTAGTTATAAAATGAAGGTGTGTTGTGGCTGGTTATATGACTTTCTCATTATGCTAACCCACACCTTCTTGGTTAATTATTTACAAAAGAAAGCATAGGCCCTGCACATCCCCTTACCAATAGGTTCAAACAAGTTGCACAAGGTGAAGCGCTAGTTCTCAGCGCTCTTGTTAGCCAGCCCCAAAACCAACATGGAGGAGGTAAATCATAGTGATTGAAGAGGCAAGTGGATTGGGGGCGGGGAAGAGTTACACGGGGTGTAGGGATTTACGCCCCACTAGTAGGGCTGTAAATGAACCAAACGTTCATGAACAAGCTTGGTGTTCAGCTTGGTAAGAGCTTATTTATGTTCGTTCAATATACATAAAATCAATTAAATAAATAAGCTTGAGCAGCTCGTTAAACTAAACAAACAAGCTTGAACACATACGTGTTCAGCTCATTAATATTCATAAACATTGTTCGTGAACAGTGTTCATGAACAGTGTTCGTGAACAGTGTTCGTGAACAGTGTTCGTGAACAGCGTCCATGAACAATGTCCATGAACAGCGTCTGTGAACAGCATTCGTAAACCATGTTTATTAATAAAATTCTTATCAACATACTAAATAAATAAAATAATAAAATAATAAAATAATAAAATAAAATAAACAAATAAGTTTGAATTATCAAGTTCAATAACCAATCAAACAAATAAAAGTTTCAAACAATC
>JBAMIE010198526.1:0-11294 GCA_037177295.1 Kaempferia parviflora
GAGGTTGAGGATTGAGCTTCCGGGATCTCCTCTATCTTGGATTGCTCTTCTTCTTTCCTTGAAGATGTGGACAGTTCCACTTCTTTCTCTTTCAAAGATGTGGATGATTCCACTTTTTCTTCCTTATCGGTTGTTGAACATGTATCAACATCCGATTGGTCCTTCTCCTTTTCTTGGACCAATGGGACCTTCTCCTTCGGCTGCTCCACTTCTTGGACTTGTGTAGGACTTTCATGAAATGCAGTTACCTTTTTCCAAAGGTCACTTGCATTCATGTAATTACCTACACTTGACAACTCGTTAGAAGGTAAAAGATTTAATAAAATCCGTGTTACCTCCTTGTCTGTATCCAATTGGTCCCTTTGCTCCTCGGTCCAATACCGAGGTCGGAGACGCTTTCCCTTATTGTCCGTTGGATCTTTAAATGGCTCCTCCAACACAATCCGTTGGTTCCAATTCATTTGTAACCACAACTCGAAGTGTCTCCTCCAATAGTCGAAGTCCTCACGCTTGTATGGAGGTGGGATCCGGATGTCTCATCCTAGAAGACCTTCCGACTCCATCTCCTCATACTTTAGTCATGCTCCTTCCGACAATAAGTTCGTCAAGAGCGTCCTCCATCTGATACCACTTGTTGGTACCTTTGACACTGGCTAGAGAGGGAGTGAATACGCTGATCACCCACGTCGTTCGCTTCCTGCGTTGTTAGTGCACAACAAAATACAAAAACTAACAACTACGAAGCTAAACCTAAAGCTAAGACGAAAAGCAAACCGCTAACACGTCGATTTATATGGTTCGGAGATTAGGGATCCTACTCCACGGTTGTCCGTAAGGTGGACGATCCCTGTGATCCTTCGGTGGATCAATTCGGCTAGCTCGATTCTCCTTGTCGGTGGAGAAAACTCACCACAACTCAATCAAGACACACTTGGATTGCACTTGAGATTGAAAGACTCTATTAGGCGTTAAACACCTCTAAATTCGTCAACATTCTCAAGCATCCCGAACTCCATTAAATAGAGCTCGGGTAGAAACACCTAAGCGATGTTTCTGCCACCAATCGACTGATAAGTATATCAGTTGACTGGCCTTCGTGGAAATACGACTGTTACACTCCAACGGCTCATTACCAGTCAACTGCCCTCGTAAGCCAGTCAACTGCCCTCCTGGGCTAGTCGACTACACATACCAATTGACTGATTTTCATAGATTGAGCGAACAAAACTCTCTGTTCGACTGAACCACTAGTCGACTGAGACATACCTCAGTCGATTGGTAAACCCTCATATTGGGGTTTAACCCTGAGTACATCACTCACTGCACTCATCCTTGCCCGCACAACCTTGACCTTGCCTGCTAGCCTCCTCCATCAGTCTTGCATCTCTCAGATGCTTCCCCATCCTTCACGTCTTGCCTTCAAGAGCTTCCATCGGCCTTGTCCTTATTGTCGGGTCTTCCTTTGCCAAGAGGCTCCTTGCCTCCGGGACTTCCTCCTTGACAAGAGCCGCACTCTGGACTTCACTTGCCAAGCCACACTTGGACTTACACCGCCAAGACCACACTTGGACTTTCCTTTGCATGCATATCAAACACAAGTGTAAACCCTAACTTAAACTTTTTACCCAAACATCAAAACCTAAGAGTACAACGATTGCTTCAGCACTTTTGACTCCACAAGCTACAGATAGATGTATGAGAAAAATTAGCAATTATTCTGAACTATGTATAGTCCTGATTATTAAAATCAGTAAATCACGTTTTGCTAGTCTTCTCATTTCAGAACTTCAGATTGCCAATATTCATATTCACATATTGGTGCAGATTTATTATGAAACTTTGTAGGATGAGGTTCACCTGTGAGAAGCCGCTTGCTTTGCTTTTCATGCTTTGCAGTTGTTCAAGAGCATGAATATTATTGGAGTGTGAAGAAATGAAATTAGCATGCACAGACTCTCTCGAGTCCGCATGAAAATAGTCATAGAACCGCTCAAACAAGGAATATAGTTCCTCGGATGAATTCTGCCAAATAAATTATGTAATCAAGAATCATATCTAATGATAACAATAATGAAAGGTCATTACCTGATAAAATGCAACAATCTCAGTAGTTTCCATGTTATAAACAGCAAAGAATGCTAGATGATGATCAGAATTCCGAACCTAAATTATTAGATGTATTAGGACAGTTGTTTGCCACAGATCCCATGTTAAAATATAAAATAAAACAACTAAACTTTTGCCCAATGTAAATAACATGATATAAATGCTTACACCACCATCAGCACTGCCAAACTTCAAAAGAAGATGCTGACGATCCAAAAATTGAACCTGCTGAGTACCCCAGTGTTACAGCTGCAAATAGAATGACTAGAAAAAATAGCATACAGGGGAGGGAGGGGAGAAGATTGGGAGTCAGAGTATCCAGAAGCTGGAGCAAGAAAGATAAGCAGGTAATGAAGAGAGTAGTACTTCTACACAAAGACTTGAAGATTTCGCGCGATGTCACCAAGTCAGATAAAATGTCAAAAGAAGTAAGCATTCAAATAAAAGATCCAGTTTCTCCAGACATAGAGCTATGAAACGTCCAAATATGACAGTTCTCAATTGGAAGAACCATAAAACTTACAAAAAAAACTTAGAGTGGATACCTTCAACATGATGAGATCAAGATAATCTTGGAAGTGATAATAGAACTTCTTCTTAAGATGTTGAACCCTCTGGAGAACAATATTTAAATTTAGCTTTTTTCTACCAACAATTTCAGTATCAAATACATGTCATAGAGATAACTCAAAGATCAAAAAGCGAGTATTTGAAAATATCAAAGTTCTCTGTTTACTGTGTTTTCTGATTTCAGAAAGAATTGTGCAAGTAAAAAAGTTAGAAAATTAAACTATATTGTATTATGTCACTTCCAATCAGTGAAGCCAACAGTTTCATCTCTTAATGATGCACAGATTTCTAAGCTGTCATTCCTACCATGTTCTCCATTGTCAATTTTTCCTTTTATATGAAGAATGCTGTATGAAGACTTAATTTATGTTTCCCAAGATTCATCTTTATAAGACTTCCCATATTTTAACATACCTTAGAGGATTTATGACAATGATGCAAATTATATACCAAGAAGCCAGACTTTAACATACCATAGTGGGTTTATGACAATGATGTAAATTATATACCAAGAAGATCTGAATCAAAAAGTGTCATAAAAGAAAAACCATAACAAGGCTAACTTTATAATTTTGACAAAATTCCAATTTCCATCAGGTTTAAAATCTAAAGACGTTTCATTTCTCAATGTTTTAGATTCAAGTATATTGAATTATGTAAGAGAGACAATATATTAGTTATAATAGTGGAATCACATCTTTGTAATTTCTTAGTCCTTGATTTTTCTTTAAATCTTGAGTTTTATGACCTCCAAATTTACTTAGCCCCTAAGTAAATATGTCCACCAAGGATTCTATATATGGGGTTTGTACTAAATTTTCTTTGAATGCAAGGTGTTGCCAAGTCTTTCAACTTTCAGTGTAAATCTCTGACTTCTCTTTGTTATAATTGCTTGGGAAACTATAGTTGTGATTGCCTAGTTATCTATTTTTCTCCTTCCTTTTTCACCATTCAACCTTGGCTCCTTAGCTATATACTTACACACTAGTTTAAGGTTATTATGGTAAATGATCCTGCACTAGACAATCAAGTAAAATGTTATCAGCACTTCCAGACTAATGTTCCTATGCAGCTACCTCAAGAAAAGGATTCAAGTGGGTGATTTTCTGGTATTATTTTCTGTTTGCACCAATGTTCCTGCACTAGTTCTGAAAGGGACAGCATTTTTGTCCACTGCAATCTTCCACCAGCATCAACAATGTTGCATCGCAACAATTCTGCATGCAAGGCTGCATGAGTGTGTCGCTACACACAAGCAAAAAGACTGGGCCCATGCACTGTCACATTGCACAATACACAGAGGTGGACATGCGACCTCTCTGGTTCCTAAGGCTAGTAAAGGTCAAGGATAGCTGTATTATAACAACTAGACTAGAAATTCTGGTTGCAATAAACTCTGAAATCATCAGAATATGAAGGTTCCGGAAGTATGGATGGGATAACAAGAAATGTTTTGAAGAGCAATTGGTTGTGGTTAGCCTCAGAGATCATATTCTGAGCACCTGCTGAGAAATGAACCAGGACAGAACATTCACAAGTTCCTCATTTTTGTTCTCAGGGTTCAACACTGTAATTTAGTGTTTTATGCTTTATGTGGGTACAAACATTCTTTGTCCCCTATTTTCTTTCCTTTCTTTAGTATTTTCTCCCTTTAATGCTTACCAGTTACTTTATTACAAGTATCATTTTTGTAGCTAACTAAACTCCTATCTGTTGTCGATTCTTTATATTTGCATTGGATAGACGACAAGAGAGATCATCTTCCTGAAGTGCATTCCATTGCTACATAAATTAACTTGCCGCAGACTTATAAACTAGTTTGGCTTTGAAGAGCCAATTTAAGATTAAACCATAAGTGACCTAAAATAGGATCAAAGTGAAGAAAAAAGACTTGAAATAAGGGGACTTGTTTTTGAGACAACTCAATGCACTATGCAGTTTGCCTCTCAATTTGACTGGAAATCAGTTCGGACTGCACAATGGCAGCTCATGAGCATATGCACTGTTGTTGATCACAACATAAAATCGCATGAAACATTTTTCAAACCCATCATATTGCAATTAAAGAACTGTTTGGTTCAAATTTGACAATCAGAATGGCAATGGGATTAGCAATGGGATTGATTAAGAGGTCAATGATAATGGAAATCATGATTACATTAGTAGTGTTTGATTAAAATCCAGAAATGAAAATTATTGTCATTGATGATATTTGGTTCAATTCAATTTTAGTAATGGGAATCCATTAAAATTTCAAATTACCTTAAACAATAGAATTATTACAAAATAGAGAGAATGTGAGATAAGAGAGGTAGAGAGAGAAAGCAAGATTATAAATGGAGAAAGAGAGAAACTATGACAAGAGAGGTAGAGAGAGAAAGTGAGATTAAAAAAAATAAACTATGACAAGAGAGGTAGAAAGAGAAAGTGAGATATAAAATGTAGCGAGAAAAAATGAGATGAATAAGTATAGGTACAGAGAGAAACATGATAAGAGATGTAGAGTGAGAAAATGATTAATATGTAGAGAGGGAAAATGTTAAATATGTAGAGAGATAAAATGAGATGATTAAGGAGAGAGAGTATTATATAAGATGTGTAGAGAGAGAAAGTGAGAAAGATGAATAAGTAGAGAGAAAGTGACATAAGATAGGTAGAGAAAAAAACATGATAAGAGATGTTATATAAGATATGTAGAGAGAGAAAATGACAAATATGTAGAGAGATAAAATTAGATGATTAAGAAGAGAGTGTTATATAAGATATGTAGAGAGAGAAAGTGAGATAAGAAAGGCAGAAAGAGAAAGTGAGATAAGAGATGTAGAGACAGAAAATGAGATAAAAAAGATAAACTATGACAAGAGAGGTAAGAGAGAAAGTGAGATAAGAGGGGTAGAGAGAAAATGAGATGAATTTGTAGAGAGAAAATGTGACATAAGATAGGCAAAGAGAAATATGGTAAGAAATGTAGAGAGATAAAATGTAATAAGAGAAGTAGAGAGAGAATGAAAAAGGAGAAAGTAAAATAATAATAATAATAATAAAAGTATTTTGGATATATAAAAATAAAGGAATGATTGAGGAGTTTGATTGATGAGGTGGAGCAGGGAATGAAAATGGGGAATGATTCCTTTATTTTCATTCCAATTGACATAAATCAAACAGTGTCATTGGGAATGATATCCATTTATTCTCATTCCCTACCTCCTATTACCCTCAACCAAACGCCCCTATTATTAGATCCATTAAGAAACACTCTCTGACCACTCAACTGTTATTTATTAATCAGTAACCACTTCATGTGTAATGCTTGTTTAAAAAAGAAAACATGCCAATTTTCATTTACAGAAGAACCGTGTTTAGGCACTTAGCTGAGAACGTTGTGTGAATACCAGTTGAAACCCTTGATGGAAACAGTGTGTTTCCACAATTTCAAATCATAGGACAAAAAAACTCAATGATAAGTCAGCATGCAGTTGATAGGTTAGGAGTGATAGCTAGTGGAATAAAAAAAATAGGGTAAACGAAAGAAAACTACAAATTAGCTACTAACTTTATAATGGAGTAGACCATTGTGATTTAGTACTAATATTCTAGCTTTATTTTTATCATTTGGGAATGTTAAGGTCTCTTTTGATTGTTTGCATTCCATTTTGAATTTCCAGGTAAATGTGCTAGTTTTGATCAACAAGAAGGAGTAGACGTTAACAAATCTAATCCTACAAGCAATTGCAATACAAAGAAACTTGATTGATTCCCAAAAAGGGGATGTACCAAGGATGGATCTGGTTCTTCATTCCATGCCTTCCGAAAAATAAAGGAAAGCAGACGTTGCTTGATACCAGAAATGAAAGAATTTGCTTCTGTAACCTGCTGGTGATGAATATAGTTAGCTGACCGATGAACATATTCCTAAGGCCTGCTTTTATTAATTCTGGCACACTGAAGAAACATCAATTCTTGCCAAAATAGAAAAAACACAATGAAATTTGGAGTTAAAATTTTTAATGTTTATCGCCAAATTATTATGATATTATCAGTTGTGAAATTAAAAGGGGCACATGGGTTTCGTGTCTGCAAACATTCTTATGCTAAAGGAGTGAGGTCTTCCCCTTATAGGTTAACCACATGGGTCAGCATTCCTATAGTTGGGCGGCCTTTGGAAGACTAGAGTCAACATATGTCACCATAATGGTTATAATATATCAGTTTTGGGGGTCTGAATAAAATGTGTAGTGACAACTTCCCATTCTGATAGAAACCATACTCCACATTTCTGATTGATAGGTACTTTATCTTCAAGAAACATCTCCATAACACAAGCAGGTACCATGTGTCATCAGCATTCTCACATGACTTAATACAGGGATAAATCAGTTTGCCTCATATAGCAATTTCACGTGGCTGAGACTCAGTGTAAAAGAAACTGAATTTCTTTAATCATAAAACTAGAAATAATTAAACTATTATAGGTTCATAATCCAGACCAAAAATTAATTTATTTCATTGAACCGATATTTTTATAAAATAGCAAAAAAAAACTATATTTTTGCATCATTCTCCTCCACTGAGAACTTGACTCGTGATAGGATATTGCCATCTACAGCCTATCCTTTATAACGAGTAAAAAATAATCAATCATCTTCTTTTAGCCTTCAAGAAACCAAAAAATTAACTTTATCATTAAAAAAACTTAGAGAGCTTTGAGAAAGAAAAGTCCCCTTCAATTCGAGGCTTCTCTTTAGAATAGCTAAACTATCATATCTAGATTTGTTCCAAAGGAGAGCTTACAGCTAGTATATGTTAATTAAAAAGAGAATAAACGATTTACAATCGTTAAAGATAGTTGGCAAAGCTAATACAATGCATCTAATATGCTGTTTTAAATGGCCAACTAATACTTTGCTGATTTTAAATGGTAATTACTGACTTTAAATGGCCAACTAATTTATATAATTTGCTACCTTTAAATGGCCAACCAATGGATATAATCTGCTGGCTTTAAATGGTCAATTAATACCTTTGGCAATCATCATTTTCTTCTAGTTCATCCCTTTCAATTAACAAGGAAATGTTTTGAACTGTTACAAGGTGAAGCTTTATTTGCATCTCAACTATGTCCTCGATCTTCAAAAATGATAGTGATAAGGTGAGGGTGTTAGCACTAGGGTGACATGAATAGAACCAAGTGTAAGCTTGACAGATGTCTATATACTAAAGTTGGCACACCTCCAAATTACCAGAGTCAGTAACAAGTTGTACTTATGAAGCTTTCTTATTTTTTTATCTTCATAATCAATCTCACACTGAACCCTAATCATCATGCACTGGATCTAAAACTATCTTCACTAAATCCCGAATATAATTATTAAGGACCCACATGTAGATAGTTAGGGGTATAATTTTGAACATACAAATCACAAAGGTGCATATGTCAAATGCAATAGCTCAATATTTTTTACTACAAACATGCTGGTATCAGAGCCACCAATTCCAAGTCTTCCTTTCCTGATCTACTTCATTGACTGTTCCTGAGTTATTACCTTTATAGATTACTATTTTCTATATTGTTTTCCTGTTGATGTTGCATCCTACACTTGTTTGCTTCCCTCTTGATGACTCTCAGCATAGTCATCCCCAACATTGAGGATGCAGATAGATTTAGACCTTGGTGCAGAGAACTTGGAATCTATATAATCAGCAGATCTTCAAGCGAATGACAGGATCCTGACTATTGCAGTTATTCCTAGATTATGTAACTTTAAAATTAATATCTTAAACGAAATTAAGGGAATATAACCATGTCCATTTTGAAGAGTACAAAATTTCCATACACTCATTAAGCCAGGCATACTGATTTTAAAGAAGTAGAAAAAAAGGCAATGCACCTGAGAATTAGAGTTAAGAAATAGTTCATCATCCTCTAGGCAGAATGGGCCAATACTTCGTAAATCAACTAGATTTCCTGAATCACGAACTTGGAGGATATGTATTGTCTGATATCTTAAGGACAATATACACAACAAATTTTCATACAAGAAAACCCCCATGTTATGCACTAAGTTGACATAGTCATTGCTAAAAGACTTCTCGTCCATTACCACTCCATCATTCAGTCTGTCAAGAATATTATGAAACTAAAAGATGAGATATTGAGCAGCTAGACAAATTAAGAAATGAGCATTGCAAATAGAAAGTATTCCTTGAGTAGCTAAGTACCTTACAAGGTGAAAAGTTATTTTGTCTATTGAAGGAAGTCCTTGAATTGCCCCCTCAATAGGAGGAACTTCATGACTTTGTGTGGTTGATGTTGCAAATAAGCCAAACTGATGGTTCTCGAGATAAAGAAAGAATTCCTTGCAAATGAATTCATTGCTGGATCCTAGTGATATACTGTATAGATGAGTAAAGAAGCTGTCGAACTTCTTCGCTTTCTGAGTCAAGGTTTGGTGATCACAATTTTCTCCCCTGAATGAATATGACAACCATTTAGGTCTGAAAACTATGATATCCTGCATGTTCCTGCTGACACTAACAAGGTACTGCCCGTCATCTGTGAACTTCCGAAATGAATGATCTGGACAATCAATATCACATATAGTAGAGCCAGGAACAAGATTCTCGTAAAATTGTCTAACAAAGTTAATCTGCAAAAAGGGTGAAATTTGTACAGATAATTTGTTTATCTAAGAAACATCAAACCAGCAATATAAGTCTGTTGAATCTAGTAGTTTGACAATACTAGCCAAAAAAAGGGTAGCCAAGGTTTTACCAAAATAAAAAATTTAAAAAAAAATACAAACCAAAATAAGTGGAAAATGTAGATGTTATCATATTACCAGATTATTCTTCACAAGTTTTGTTCCTAGGACATATAATGCTCGAGAGTCAAAAAGAAATAGAATGGGCACTTGTTCATTTTGTTCCTTTGTTGCTAATCTGTATAGGAGTTATCTTAATTTTAATTTGAAAAAATAAATAAATGACGTGAAATATATGCGTTAACCTTGTGAAGACAAATTCAGCGTTTTTGTCTTCGTGTTATTCCATAACAAGGCTCCGCGATCAGCAGTTACTATAAGTTTTGCACAATGCTTAAAAGGCTAATGCCAGGAGGCAACTAAGCTTCAACTTTCAGCAATGGCACACAGGCATACTTAATCATAATCAAACATTTGGAATAAAATCGGCGAAAAGCATACACTGGCACCGGGACGAGGAGCGTGGATTTGGCGCTTGAAGACCCTAGCCGCGACGTTGGTGATCCTAAACATCAGAATCACCGTGGAAAGAGGATGGACAAGGAAGATGCGGACGCCTGATTTGGGAGGGGAAGGCGCAGCTGTGGCGGACGCGCATTCCTCCAAGAAATCTCGCTGCTTCGGTCGATTGGAACTCGATGCCAGCGAAGGGGTCACAGGAGAAGGGGATTGCGAGCCCTTACAACCATGATGGGCGTCTGGCGTGGTGGCTAGCTTGGATGTCTGCTCGCCAGGGAAAGATTGTGAGGACGAAAGTGCTACACGGTGAGAGTAGAGAACGAGAGCTGATTAGCGTGAAGGTCGAATCCAGACGCCCACTACTGTAGAAGCCGAGTGGTCATATCTTTGCCTACACTGTGAAAGCCTAAAGGCTCTTTTATGTTTTTTTTTTAAGTCCAAATACGTCTATGTTAATCTTTTATTTATTTATTAATTTATTTATTAAAAAAAATAACATATGAGTTACTGTATATAATTCATCCAGCAAGTTAAAGTGCTCGTACTGTTAACGACCTTTCTTATTTTAGTAAATAGTAAATGAATCAAATATTTATAAATAAATTTGATGTTTAATTTATTAAGATTTTATTTATGTTCATTCAAATAAATATATATATATATATATATATATATATAATTAAATAAATAAATACATTTAAATATTTATTAAATTAAATGAACAAAAGTAAATATTATTCAGCTCGTTAATATTTATGGGTAAAAGTCATGAATAAAGTTTACAAATCATATTCATTAATAAAAATTTTATGAAATAAATAAATAAACTTTCAAAATGTACAAATAAACTTATAAAAAAATTAAACAATTAAATAAATTTAAACTTAGAGTTTAATAACATCTAAAAGAACTAAACTTGAACCAAGTTTAAGCATATAAAAAAATCCAACAAGCTTAACAACCGTTTAAATGACTTTATTAATTTTAGACTCAACTTAATTTCATTCTGTTACCTTATTAAAGCTGGGCTTATTCAAAGTGAGTGATAATATCATTGGGAGATATTTAAATGAGGCATTAGGTCAACGAAGAAAAGGAGAAGAAAAAAAATTATATACAACTTTATAACCCTAGGCAACCCACGTGAGCAACGCACATGGGCATCTCTCACGTGGGGAGGTGCCTTCGATCATTAGAGGCACCTCCACGTGTGAGAGCCACCCACACGTGTGTCTATATAGACACACACACCCACGCGCCCACACACACAAGGGATTTACCCTGTACACCATTGGCGGGCGACCCGCGTGGGCGAACCTTACATGTAAAAAAGTCCGAGTTCCCAGAGCTATGACCTGTACCAGGCGGATGTGCAGCGTGAATGTACAGGCTAATATA
>JBAMIE010198535.1:0-11293 GCA_037177295.1 Kaempferia parviflora
CTCCGATATCTCCGCTCGCGTCGACGACCAATGGACCGACGCAGTAGACACTCGGCATCCGACGGCCCGGAACGCACGCCCCACTTCGAAGAGTCTCGAGGGCCTCTGATTCGAGGAGGTCGAAGGAGTTGACAAGAATAGCGTCTGCGTCCGGTAGGCGTCCGAAAGCGTGCACGATATTCTTAAACATCACGCTTTCGCGGTCCATCATGTGGCCGGGCAATTGGGAGGCCGGGATTGGGGGCATCCCCGGGAAGTGAAGCGGCGCGTCGCCGAGGTCTCCGAAGCTGACGTCGGTTTCAGCGATCATTGTCGGAAGGTAGAAAAACACGGCGAGGTCGGAGGCACCGGATGAGAAGAAGAAGTGTGTTCGGAGTCGGAGCTCGGCGGTGACTTCGAGCGCGTCTGTGCAGAAGAAGTCGAGGACGACGGCGCGGACGTCGGATTCCTGACAATAGGAAGAGAGGAATTGGAGGAACTGGGGATTGTTCGGCCTGACGGAGTCAAAAAACATTTGACCGGATGGTTCGTCGACGGATTCTGCCGGAGGCGGGAGCTGGTGGAAGGAGATGGAAGGGTGGGATGCGGAAACTCCAGCGACGAAGGGGTCAAAGGAGGGGTGCTTCGATGGCGAGTGCATGAGGACGACGGCGGCGGCGAAATCTTGAAGGACGAAGAGCTTAGCCAACTCGACCATGGGCACCACGTGTCCCATGCCGTCCACCGGATAGAACACCACCGTCGGCTTCTTCTCCATTGATCTTGAACTATGATCTTATTTTGGAAGAGTAGATGAAGTAGAGAAAGACGAAGAGGCGGCAGCATTTGGGACTGTTTATATAGTCGTCGCATGAAGAAACTGGTCAACACTCGTCTGCTGCTCCTCGATGATGCAATTGGGTCACGGGTGACGCCAGCATGTATCAAATAAATCCTTGCTCAAGCAAAATGGGCACTGTTTTGTTCTTGTGAGCTGTGTGACTGTGTCTCACCCAAACATTGGGGATTCCTATCTGAATCCATGTAGTCAACGTAAGCAGTTACGTCGATGAAATAGTTAATTAATAGTTTGTCTTATTTTTCGATAGACATTCTTTGGACTCGGCCAATAACTTACTACCGAGTTTTCTTTCTTCGTCCGTCATTGAGGTGACAAAGGAAGGTCAGTGGCAAAGGAGATATAATTAATTAGTAGCTGAAGAGACTAAAGAAGCTGATAAGAAGTTGTGTCTGTATTTGTTCCAAATGAAAAAGCAGAGCACGACAAGGCCGCCTTCATCTCTGTCCTGCTGTTTTATGCGGAGCGAGGCGATGAAAGGAGCTAGGTGAGATCGGAGGCGTCGCCACGCCGGGAGGAAGAGATGTAGTCGGGGAGGCCGAGCGTGGTGGCGAAGACGTCACCAGTGAAGAAGAAGTCGAGGGAGATTGTGCGTTTTTCCGGCAGCAGGCGGCGACGAAACGGAGGAGCTCAGAGTTTTTGTGCCGAACGACGTCGAAGCACATGGTGAAGTAGACTGAAGGGTGAGAAGCAGAGATGAGGGCGATGAAGTGGTGGGCAAGTGTCATTAGTCATTTAACAGGAACTTCTAATTTTAAACCAATTCACGAACATTTTTAATTTCATAACAAAATATAACATATTATCATTTAAACCAGGTAAGAACCAGAGGAAGAGGAGGTAACTTCTAAAAACAAAACTAACATACTATTAATTAATAATATTATTTTATATCAGGATAAAAACATGTTAAAAATAAGTTTTATGTGATAAGAAGGTAGAACATAATTTAAGTATAAACCCTAAATAAGTTGAATATATGCCTAATCAAAGTTTGAAAATTAAATTTTAAGACTAAAACTTGCAAAATATGAGAAGACTAAAGAAAATGATAAATAATGGCAAAAATTCCAAGAAACAAAATCTATGTTTAGGAAGATAAGAGTCATTTATGTTTGGGTAAAAAAATATTACATATTTTCAAAGACGAGTTATTTAGGCCTAAGTCCTTATGAAATTATTTTTGGACTATACTCAAAAGGCTCATACTAATACAGATATCATTCATCTTTTAAACCCATGATCTTTCCATGTATTTCCAATATAAGATTTTGATTGTATTCCCAATAATCTATGAGCAAAAAGGGTCTGAGATACAACTCTAAATCCAAAGACAATGAGCTATTATATCATAAAGTTTCATATAGTTATGAAATAAACCTAAGTCTAGGAGTCAAACCAAGGTTACAAAGGAGGTTATCCCCTAGTGTTTACCTTGAAAAGACTAGCATAACTAAGGCTTTAAAGAAATCTAGGAGTCATTAGGAATGTATCGAGGGCAATTATCCCTAGCAAATATCTAGTATACCTAAGAATCACTAATGGATATTGGATTTCTAAGTGTATGATCTCTTTACACCAAATGAGTTTACAGTGTGCTAACTTTAATTGGAAAGATAGTTAACCTAACTTTGATGAAGTTAGTACTTTAAGGCATTTTTAAGGTATTGTGACATATTGAAAATGAAGAGTTAATTTTTACTCTTATAGAGTTTAAAGGGTGCCAATAAAAATTTGAGGTATTGAGATTAATCAAATTGACAAATAGAATAGAAGTCAAAGGACACCAAATTCGGATTTTGTCACTCTCTAGGGAGATAGGGCCGCCTATGTCAAATCGATATTTTGATTTAGCGATTAGTTGATGATAGTTAGATAAGAATTTAGGTATTTTCTTATGAGCTATAAATACCATGATTGTGTGTCCTATCACATGCCATGACATCATATCATACATTCATCTTGTTATGATATTTGATACATGTTATGCTATTCATGCATCATTAAGTTATGATAGTTTTTTTTTAAAAAAAAATATACATTTGATGTATGTTATACTTATTATCATGCATTATTTTTATTCTTTCTAATTAAGGACAATGACATTAGTTGATACCCTAAGTAGGATGTTCAAGATTAAAATACCTAGTTAGAGATGCATAATCCATTAGTTTAGGGAAAACTGAGTTGTACATCTCACAAGAATTATAGAGTTAACCTTTATGTGCATTGAGATACATTAGATACAAGTGGAATGTTAAAAAGACGAATAAAACTCAAAATATCGATTTAGTGCATTTTTTGAATTATAGTTTCATCAAAATACATAGATTTTTTGAAGGTCAATCATGAAAAAAGATAATGTGCAAGTCATGTGCATTTAACCATATATCATGGTTGGAAATTAATTTTGAAAATACTTTCAAAAATATTTTAGAAAACCTTAGTGAAGTATATTTGTTGATAGAAACTGTCATTGATTAGTTAGATACAAAGTTAGAGTGAAATAATAAAATATTGGATGGTTTTCAATTTTGTATTATTCTTCTAAAATAATATGTATTTTCATAAAAAAAAACTATTTTTCCCTAATAGTATTTGACATAAGTAATACCTACATGAAATTTTATAATTAAAAAAAAATCATAGAATTACTTGTGATTTTCTAAAATTCGTTCTGAAATCGAATATGAGAAATCAAAAATACTAATCGATTGACCATTGTTACCAATCGACTGATACATGTGACAGTTGATTGTTCGGAGACACTAATCAAATTGCCAAGGGCAAGAATCAATTGGCAATTGATACCAATTGATTGACTTTTGTTGTGTTTGTTTGAAATGAGTTTATTTCAATTGGTTAAGCCGCGTTAGGTAATTTAACAATCTCTAACCCTATGAAATTCTTAGAAAAGTATTTAAGGGTAATTTCTTATTGAAAATGAGAAAGGAAGGGTCAAAGGAAAATAATGTGGAATTGGAGGAGGTGTAGATTCAATATTGAATTTTTAAATCTCATGACTTAAACCTTGGGATTTCTTAAAGGTTTATGAACTTCAAATTATTAATGGAGCAATGATAGAAGGTGGAGCATGCTTTAAGGGGGAGGTTCACCTTAAAGTCATGGTTTGGATATAAAAAGGGGGAGATTTGAAGAAAAATGATGGATGTATGTAGGTTGAGCATTGGAGACAAATGGAAGGTAAGGAACCTCCATTGTAAATGATTGAAGGATAGATAAATAAATCTTGGTAAATTTTTTTTGATGTGTATCAAAGGAGAAGAATGTAGGGTTTAACTTAGAAAACTCTCATTCATAATTTGGCATGAGAATAAGGAAGTTGGGCTAATGAGTTAGCCTAACTTAAATATATTGTTAAACATAAAAAAGGGAGAGATTATTGGTCTAATCGTTCTCAGGTCAATGTTGACCAGTTTGGATAAGTTCGGGTTGACTCGAGCTTGAATTTTGATGTTGACAATATGTGAGAGTAAGTCAAGGAGGACCGAATACTTGATAATTGCCGGCAAGAGAAAAGTCCAAGTGAGTTACAAAGGATTAGATACTTGGTGATTATAAATCCAACGGAAAATTGACAAGGGAAAAGTCTGAGTGGGTCACGAATGACCAAACACTTGGTGATCGGAAGTTCAATGGGAAGTTGACAAGGAAAAAGTCCAAGTGGATCATGGAGGATCAGACACTTGGTGATCGAAAGTCCAATGAGAAGTTGATAAGGAA
Source organism: Kaempferia parviflora (assembly GCA_037177295.1). NCBI lineage: Eukaryota > Viridiplantae > Streptophyta > Magnoliopsida > Zingiberales > Zingiberaceae > Kaempferia > Kaempferia parviflora. The sequence goes on from JBAMIE010198535.1 coordinate 4,583, forward strand.
AAAGTCCAAGTGGATTACGGAAGACCAGCCACTTGGTGATTGGAAGTCCAACGGGGAGTTGGCAAGATGAAAGTCTAAGTGGGTTATGGAATACTGGACACTTGGCACGAGATGAGAAATTTCAAGTGGGTCGAAAGTTGATGAGACACTTGGTGAACAAGCCCTACAAGTCAAGATTGAACGGATGCTAGGTAACAAGAAATCAATAAGTCACAGAAGATGGGATGTTGGCCAAAGGAACCCTAAACTCAAAATCTGAGTTTAGGGTTGGGTAATTGATTGGTGTGATCGATTGGCTCAAAGTAATCGATTGAGGGCTTATTTTGGGAGCACAGTGGAGTCCTGAATCGATTGAGGTAATCAATTGCGCAATCGAATGAGCTTAAGGCAAATGATTAGGCAATATGTTCTTCGCTAACAGAAGCTTGCTGAATCAATTGACGTAATCGATTCAACCTTGACAATCGATTGGCGTAATCGATTCAACCTTGACAATCGATTGGGCTAATTGATTGGTAGTGTTTTCTTCGTGGAGTGAAAGCTTCCGAATCGATTAAGGAAATTTATTGGAAGATGTTCTCTCCGCGAATATAAAGCTTCAGAATCGATTGGAAGATATCAATCAATTGATATGACTCACCAATTGATTGATCAAGTGAAAAAGAGTTGTTCTACAAGTTTGACGATCAGATTTGATGTGACAATTGATTGGGGGTAAGGCCAATTGATTGGGAGGAGTTTTTCATTCCAAAAGAAATCCTAGAAAAAGGGGTTTCGTGAAGTTTTGAAGTAGCCGGTTCTTGAGGTTTTGGAGAGAAGTGATGTTGCATTTTCCAATCATCAAGAGGCTAACCAAATCAAAAATAGAGCAAGCAAAGCAATGTTTTGTATTTCTTGTTGTATTCTTTGTACTTAATTAAGCTTATAAGAGGCTTCTCCACCTCCGCAAGATTTTCGAGGAGGAATTCTTAGTGGAATTCTGAGGAAAGAGTGAACCCTTGGATTAGTATCAAAAAGGTGGATACCAAGTAAAATCTACGTGTCGTGCATGTGACGTCCAAGTTTTAATTGAAGATCCGTTGTGCATTCAACAACAAGCACAAAGTGACTATGAGAAGTGATTGAAGTTATTCACCGGCTTTTAGCTCATACAAGCCCTAACAAGGATCTGGTTTTGTTTCATTCCAAGTTCTCTAGGTCCATTAGTTACTTTTGGACAAAATCAGTTGATGGACTTTAGCCATTCTAAAAATTAAAATTTATATATGTTCGGGAAGAGAGAGTCCAAGAATATCATTTGTGATGTCAGTTTGTGATTATTTTTGTCCTATCATTTAAAATGATCTTCTAACATCATTTCTCATGCCCAAATCTAGTCTAAAAATTGTTACGCTCAATACGATTTATCAAAATGATGTTTGAGTGTGTGGATATATTCAAGAAAACTAGTTGACGCATAGATGCTTATTTCGTATCATTTCAAAATCTCTAAGTCTATCAATCATTTTTGAACGAAATCAACTATTAAAAAAATGGTTCATTATCACCTAAAATCAAACGGTTCATCATCACATAATAGTACCTCAACCGATTCAAAAATTTGTTAAGTAACTATGGAGGGGTAAAATTAATATTATGTATATGATTTGATAATTTAAAATTTTAACTATGTGATGATTTAGGTTCTCTGGAATTTTGATTAAGTGATTTGGTAAATTATTCAAGAATTTTTAAACAATAAAAATATCAATATCACTATTTTTTTTTTTTTAAGTTGATTGCTCAGATGATGTAAAGTAAGAACTTGGATCAATGATGCATTCACTATCGTGAATTCGTGATTGATGGATATAATAGTTTTGAGTGTTTTCGTGTTTATCTTGATACATTCTCTTTTGCAATGACCTGTCATTCGGAAAGGTTTGGCTACCTCATCGAATGACCGTATAGGTCTAAAGTCTTTGATACATTAAGACCTCTGTTTATTTTAAAGAAGGGGATCACTAAAACTCTAAAAGCGCAGATTTTATGCGATTACAAACACTTTTTATTGGATAGAAATTTTTTTTTGTCATTTGAAATCGGATAGATTTTTTTTTAGGTATGATCTATTTTAAAATTTTATATTTAAAAAAATCTTTTAGAATGTATATTTATATGATGGGAATGGGCTCCATACAATTTGTTGCCGTGACACTCTGTTCTCCAATTCGGCGTGGCCACGGCTCTTCCCACTCATCGCACGGATCTAATGTCGACGGTCAAATCCAGCACGCCACGGCCGCCGCCGACGCCGACGCTCCACCTCGTGCTCCTGCTCCTCACCTTCCATTTTCTTCACGCTCCGGCGATCGAACTCCTCTTCAATGGCTTCAAGTCCAACGATCTTACCCGCTACGGAAACGCTACTCTCGAACCCTATCCTTCCTCATCGGAACTCGCCGGAAAAAGTAGCGGCTGCAGGTACCTCTCCCTCACCACCTATTCCAACTACTCTGTAGGCCGCGCGTTCCTCCCCTTTCCCGTCCGCACCAAATACTCCAATTCATCCGCCGTCCTACCCTTCTCGACCTCATTCCTCTTCTCCATCGCTCCTGTTCCTTCGGTGTTTCCTGGCCACGGTCTCGCCTTTTTCTTAGCTCCCGCCGCTGGTACTTTCGGCGCCGTCGCTTCCCAGCACCTTGGTCTCTTCAACTTGACCTCGAACGGCGACGCCGCCGCCCGCGTCGTCGCCGTGGAGTTTGATGTCTTTAAGAATGAGGAGTTCCGTGACATCAATTCCAACCACGTCGGCGTCGATCTCAACTCTCTCACCTCCATATCATCCGCTGCTGCCGGTTACTGGCCAGATGAAACCGGTGCTTCCTTCGTCGACCTGACGCTTAACGATGGGACCATCTACCAGGCCTGGGTGGACTATGTCGGCGGGTGGCTTAATGTCACCATGGCTCCCGCCGCCCTCTGCCGAAAGCCGCTCCGCCCACTTATATCCGTCCAAATGGACCTCTCCAACGTATTCCTTGATGAGATGTACCTCGGTTTCTGTGCCTCAACAGGGCTGCTGGTGGAGCGCCACCGCATCCTAGCTTGGAGCTTCAGCAACTCCAACTTCTCCGCCGGCGACGGTCTAATCACCACCGATCTCCCCAATTTCCTCGAGCAGGGGAATGCAAAATCGAGAAAAGGGCTTATTGTTGGCTTCATTGCGGCAGCAATCGTTCTTCTGTTTTCTTCAGTCGTGGCGGCAGGGTTGTGGAGGAAGTGGACTCATCGGAAGAGAAAGCACGGACGGGTAATTGAGGAAGAAGAAAGTGAGGACAAGATCGAGGAGTGGGAATTGGAGTATTGGCCTCATCGAATTGGGTACCAAGAAATCTACGCCGCCACGGAGGGTTTCTCCGAGGGCAACCTGATCAGCCGCGGCGGCCACGGCGTTGTCTATAAAGGGATTCTCGGTGGCACCGAGGTCGCAGTGAAGCTCTTTTCCCAGACCAATTCGGAGGAGGCAAAGTACTTCGCGGCGGAGGTATCCAGCCTAGGCCGGCTCAAACATCGGAATCTGGTCGGCCTCCGCGGCTGGTGCCGCTCCCGGCGTGGCAGAGAAGCTACAATGATCTTGGTGTACGACTACATGGAGAATGGAAGCTTGGACCGCTGGATCTTCGGAGGCAGGGAACAGCTGAATTGGGTTTCGAGGGTGAGTATCCTCCGGGACGTAGCGGAGGCACTGCTCTACCTGCACGAAGGATGGGGCGAGTCTGTGGTGATCCACCGCGACGTCAAGGCCAGCAACGTGATGCTGGACGCCGGAATGATCGGGCGGCTGGGGGACTTCGGTCTGGCGCGAGCTCACCAGCGGGGCTGCGAGCTGGGCACCACTCGGGTGGTGGGCTCAGCAGGGTACCTAGCTCCGGAGGTGGTGCGCACCGGACGCGCGACGGCAGCGACGGACGTTTATGCCTTCGGGGTCATGGTGCTCGAGGTGGTGAGCGGGCGACCGGCGGCGGCGGAGGGGTTGCTGCCGTTAGTGTCTTGGGCACGGAATGCTGCCGCACGGGGGGCCGCTCTGGTGGACGCGAGAGCGAGGGCGTCGGAGGGGTACGACGAGAGGGAGGCGGCGCTGTTGGTGGCGGTGGCGGTGGCGTGCACGCGGGATGACGCGGTGGAGAGGCCAACGACGAGGCAGGTTGTGCGGATGTTGGAGGCGTGTGGGCAGGGCGATGGAGGATCGGCCTCCGCTAGGCTGCTGGCCGTGGAAAGCTTCGGAGAGGCGTGGGCTGCCTTTCCTGTTACACCTCGGCAGCCCATGCCGGAGCTCCGACATCTCACGTTCCAGGAGCTGCGGCAATCTTTGTCTTTGTCGTCCTCGTCAGTGGTCAACGCACCCGGCAGTCTCGTGGTTGATCTCTGAGCATAACAGATAGTGGATTAGTGGTTGGGTGGGTGGGGTATTTTATTTTATTTTATTTATTGTATTCACATTTTAAAATATTATATTTTATAATTTTTAAAAAATCAAAAAATATTCTCTCATTATCTCGTGTCTATCGCTGTCCGTCACGGTATTCGATCCTGCAATAATAGACAAAAGAAAAAGGTCCCCTTTCTCCAGCCGCGTCATTATAGCAAAAGTTCTTCATCCTCCCGTCTCATGTGATCTATAAGATAGATAAATTACGAGGAAAAATTACGATGAAGATTTCGTTATGTACCGTGACCTTTTGTATCGGATAGATTACTCACGATGTATTTTCTACCTAGCAAATTTTCAGTCCCAATAATAAAACACAAGGACACAGACAGTTTGAGACAGAGAATTTAAATTTTATTTTCTAAGGATAGTGTTAAATAAGTTAGAATCTAATCCATTAAAATGTTCTTTTATAATTTTTATGATTATTATTAAATACTAAATAGCTAGAATCTAGCCTATTAGAATAAATTTTATCATAATTTTTAAGGTTATTATTAAGTATGTCCAAATAATATCATATTTTGAGTCAATTAAATTATTTTTCATCTATTTGTATATTTAATTTTAAAAAAAAAGTTTAATTAAGAGATAATTAATAATTTATTATGTGACCAGCTAAAATAGACTTTTCAAATTAACCAGATTCTAACCATTTAGATTTATCACATTTTAAAATCAATCCCATAGTAATACTACATGTAAGTTACATGGGGCAAATATCTATAAATTGTTATAATTGTAAATGATGATTATATATTCACCTTAAAATGTCTTTCACAATTCATTTCCACGGATTAGAAAATGATAGGAGTTTTTTTTCTTCAAAATATCTATAAATAATTAATTATAAGGACTGTTATAGTTTTAAATCAACTTTTTAATTCGAAGGCATCATCTTGTTCTTGTTGAACAACATCCAAACTCAATCAATCCTAGAGCTTCACCATTTGCCACCAAAATGGCAGATCATGGTTCAAAGAATCGCGTTCTTACGATCCATTTTGGATCAGGATTAGATAGGTCATGATTAAAAACGTACTATCCTATCAACAATCCTTACAAATTTATTATTAAAATGATTAATAATTAAAAGGGGTGAATATAAACATAAATAAAAAAATATGATGTGAAATAATGCTAAATCTCCATAAATATATTTATGTATAAATGATTTACTATAAAATGGAAATTTTGAAAGTTAAAATGATATATAAAAATGTGTAAACTGTAGGATCGTTGCTGATCGGTTAGGTGCGGAAGTCGTCAATTTAATTATGCAAAATAGAACTATTTCGGTGGAGAACTTCCTGGACGGCTGACGTCAGAGGAACGACCAAATCGGAAGAGGAGGGGGTAGATGACGAAGAGAGGAGATCTTCAAGCCTGCGAAGTTAACACGAGCGTTAAAGGGAAACCTCCGGAAGAATTCCGGCGGAAACTCCTCCGACGCTCAAGTTAGAAGACGAAGGAAATTATGGTTTTTTGTTAGAACTTAACTTAGCTTAGAGCCTTACCTGCGGCTTCTTCTATGTATTTGTAGGAGACTTTACCTCATAATTAGGGTTAACCTGGTATCCTGGAAAGATGTGCCCACCGCCACTCCTTTCCATATTTGTTTCACGAGGAAAAAGTTTTAATTCCTTAAATTGTCATTTCTTGCATAACATTGTTTAATTTGGCAATAAATGTTTCTTCAATAATAATAATAATATGATTCTTTTCCCTAATCACTTTCTATATTCGTCGAAATTCCAGGGGAAAGATCTTACTAAATCTTCTCAACATAACTGGAGGCTTCCTAATTAATCTTTACATATAAAGAACCCGAGACCTTGTATGCTCGAGAAGACCTTGGGAGCCTGTATACCCGAGGTGACTTCGGGAGCTCATATGCCCGAGGTGACCTTGGGGTGCCTATACCCGAGGTGACCTCCGGAGCTTGTATGCCCGAGGAAACCTCGGGGTGCCTATACCTGAGGTGACTTCAGGTGCTCATATGCCCGAAGTGGCCTGGGGTGCTTTTACCCGAGGTGACTTCGGGAGGGAACTTGCGCACCCGAGGTGATTTAGGGAGCTTCGGACATGTAGATGCCAAGATGGTTTCGGAGTTTCGGGGACGTATAGGCTCGAGTTGATCTCGGGCCCTTGCTCCTACAAGGAATCTCTTCTTAATACCCTTCTAATCACATGTATTTCTTCTTTTACCCTCACTGTTGGTGCAATTGTCCTCAGGTCAA
>JBAMIE010198561.1:0-11291 GCA_037177295.1 Kaempferia parviflora
GGGCTGAATGCACCAAAGCAGGATAAATTGTTCCTCGGTAACATGGTCCTGCGGAGTACTAAAGTTAATGGAGTACGTATTTGATTATACTGCGCATCCTTTTTAGTGTAATTTATTTATTATTATTATTTTTTAATTATTGATTATCTTAACCAGTACTAACAAATTAATTTTTAAAACAAAATTTAAGTACGCTAGCATGTCAAAACAGATTTTGTTTGTTTAATTTTAAAAATAAATAATTATTTTTTTTCAAATTCATTTGTGAATAAATTTAAAAATCTCGATCCTTAATAAATTACTATTTTGCAATGTCAAGAGTATACTTTTTGTGATTGAAAAATGAGTTTAGTTTGATCAACTAAATAAATTTAAAAATATATTAAAATTTTAATATTGAAGTTTGATAATATTTAATTAAATTAAACTTCAACAAAACTCAAACTAAACTCATGCTAAAAATCATATGTTCCGAGAGGAACAACTGTTTGAGCGACCTAATTTTAAATTAAAGAAGTTTTAAAAACACAAAGTTTTATTCAGTTAACTCATTTAAAAATATTAGATTTTTAGAAGGGAGTCTTAGCGCAATAATAAAAATAATTTCACACTGGGAAGAGCTTCCATAACTCATTTAAAAAGTAAATTATTGACTATTTGAATTTTATAAATACCTCTCCATGTCTTGATTATTTGTACTAATGACTAGCAGTCCCTCGTGATTTATCTCCTCCGTGTTGACCTATGGACGAGTAAACAGAGGCATTGGGGGCAAGTGAATCAACTTTTATCACATAATTGCACGGTGGGGGTGGGCCGAGCTGGGCTTGCAGATCAGACCCAACAAAGAGGGCAACATGTGATATAAGATTGATCAATTGGATTTATATGAAATAAAGAAGCATATTCTTTTTTTTTAAAAACTAATAGGCATGTTTCTTTTATTATAATAATATAGAAATACATATAGTTATTCAATGATAAAGCACTAAAAAATATATTTTTAAAAGACAAATAAGAATTTCAAATAAGATAAATATTCTAGAAATCTACTCATGAGTGAGTGTGCATTCTAAATTTACCTAGTAAACAGAATAATTAGGCGTGCAGTTGAGTAGCATACATGAAATATAATATCGACCCAAACTTTTCACCAACTTAACGAACAATTTGTTTCCCTTTACAATTTGCATTCCTCAGCGACAGACAGAGAGACAATGGAGCTAGCTGTTCGTTATCCCAAAAGAACGATACCATCATCATCCTCCTCCTCCTCCTCCAGAGCTCTAGTGGACTAGCACTAGCTTCGAGCTCGAGAGGGGTTCACTGACTGACAGTAGTTTCTCTTCGGTTACTGGTAGCAGACGACTCTGAGATGACATCTCATGAGCCGCCCATACCTCGAAGGCTAGAACAACCAGCACCCATTCCCCCGATCCGATTGATTGATGCAGACTGATGGGTGTTCTTCTTTGTTCTTGCACGACTCTAAGCCAATGAATCGAATCCTCTCCCTCGGTTCTCTGCGCCCCGGCCGGCCCCCGCCATTATTAACCCCATCCCCCTTCCCTCCGTATGTTAAAGAGACGAGAAAGGACCATTGATTGGATTGGACGGCCCTTGAACGAGTCCTCACGGTTACTGTGGAGAATTTGACTGGTGCCCTCCGTGCGTGCAAATACTGACACCCTTGCATGCCTAGATTCAGGCACTAGTGCACTAGATCATCCTCCTCCTCGTCCGGAGTCAAGATTCCCGTGCTCTCTCTCCCTCTCCTATCCTCCTCCTCCCTTGCCGACTCTCCGAGTTCAAGCACGGTATGAACTGGCCAGTACGTTTTGGGTCAAAGTTCTGGGGAGGCGAGTTGCATGGAGAGCAGTGATTAACTAAAGTAATGAAAGAAAACGGAAGGAAGGCATCATTCCATGCTCCTCTGCTCTTCTCCCAATGCTCGCAAAGCATCTTTCTCTCTCTCTCTCTCTCTCTCTCTCTCTTGTTTTTTTTCCCTTCCAATTTTCTGACTTTTTCGTCTACAAATTCACGGGGAGAATATCTGTGTGCATCTCGAAAACTGTTTACGTTTTTGCTCAGCTCGTCTGGTGAACGAGCAGGGATCTGATCATTCCTGATGTGTAATGTTCTCTGAAGTTGACTTTGTTAGATCTCTGCGAGAACCTGTGCCTGCTTTGCGTTTAGCAGCGAACTAAACGCCTAGTAACTTTGAATCTAGATTTCATCTCCTAAGTCTTCCCTCAAAATTTGATCCTCTGTCTCACACTGGACCTTGAACATCACAGCAGATGTGGGAAATGAGAAGACAGACACAGAAATGGAACAATACAGAGTTGACTATTTTGCTATTGATGTCGATCGTTATTACTGAGATTCTGAACTTGTAAACACTTACCAGTTACCACCACAAGTGCTTGACAAAACCAAATGCAAGTCCTAAACTAGTTTTCGATCTAAACTTGCAGCTGAAATATATATATAGATATTACCTAAAATAATGGTGAGAATTAAGGAGAAAAATAGAAAATTACTGATTTTTCATGTGGTATTTGCAGCAGGATGCAGTTTCCTTGCCAGAAGAAAATGAAAAGAGAGATCAAACTGGATCATGGATGCAATCCAAGTGGCATATTACAACAACACAAGAACATCGAAGCACCGATCATAATTGAGCGATAAAGGTTGGAGTTTTTCACATGATTGTGCAGCTGCTGTCGGCGTTCTCGTCACTGAAGTAGGTGTATGGGTCGCCGTGGTGCGGCGGGGCCATCGTCGGCGGGGGCAGGTTCATGCTGTAGTACGCCGGGATCGGCGGCCGAGCATAACCCATCATGGGCGGCTGAAAGGCGCGATCTTGGGCGGCGTTCAACATCATCATCCTCTGTTGCTGCTGCTGCTGCTGCATCATGGCGGCCATGTACTGCTGTTGCTGGTAAGGGTTGGCGGCCGCGATCGCCTCTGCTGGGGGCGGTGCCATGCCTACTGGGTAGTAGCCAGGGTGATGCGGCCCTCCAGCAGGGAGTCCTTGTAAGGTCGCGGCAGAGGCTGTAGCTGGAATGTTTCCCATATGGCCCATGGCAGGGTGGGGATGCATGTTGCCGGCGATCTGAGCTCCCATGCCTGGGAAGCTTTGGCCCATCATCCTCGGATTGACCAATGGTTGGCCGCCGCCGACGCCAGCCTCATTCTTCCCGCTTCCTTTCTTACCTCCATTCCCGCTAGGGTTAGGGCTGTCGCTTCCGCCCCCATTAGCGTTCCCCATGCCCTTGTTATTATGTGCTCCATTTTTGCCCTCTTGCAGTTCGCCGCCGTAATTTTTCCCCCCGCCACCGCCGCCATTACTTTTGGTGGCAGATCCACCGCCGCCGCCGCCCTTTTTACCATTCTTCCCCTCATTATTATTCCCCACGGCTTTCCCCTGCACCGGAGCTTCTCCCCCTTTCTTCCCATTCCCGCCCTTCTTTTCTTGTGCCGGCGCAGCGACCGCCGGCTTGATCTTGATGTCCTTGAAGTCGTCCTCAAGATCAGGGTCGAAGCAGTCAAAGTCATCCATTTCGTCATCATCGTCCTCATAATCGTCGTCGTAGTCGTCCTCATCGTCGTAGTCGTCGTCGCAGCCCTTGGGGGGCAAGGCAAAGTTGGTGGCTTTAGGGTTTTTCTGCGGGGCGAAATTGAAGCCCCCCTTGAGTTGAGGAGGCATCTGCAGGTCTTTGCCCCCCTTCATCTGCTGCAGTTGTTGCTGGAGCATCATCTGCTGCTGCGGTGTGAGCTGCGGAAGCTGGGCTTTCTGATCCTTCCCACCACCGCCCTTTTGCAGCTTCCCGTTCTCCTTGGGCTGCCCCTTGCCGTTCTGTGGCTGAGCCTTCTGTCCCTCCTTGTTGTTGCCATTCCCACCACCAAGCAGTTCCGCATGCTTGCCAGCCTTTGCAAGCTTTTTGATGAGGGTTGCAGGATCAACATTGCCCGACACAGTCACCTTCCCCTGTTCTGCATCTATGCTGGTCGTATACACCCCTGCTCACACAAGCAATCCAAACCAGAAACCATGAAACAAATGGAATCAAGCAAGAAGAAATCAGAACCAGCTGATGCAATTGCGGAGAAACAAGGCAATCAAACTGCAATCTTTGCACCTTCAATTTTCTGGAGCAGTTTCTTAACCTTCTTCTTACACCCATCACAGTGAATGTTCACTTTAAGCGTGCATGTCTGCAAAGAACGAAAGCCATTGCAAGTCAATATCTTGATCAGTGCAAGAAGACAGCCAGAGAGAGAAAGAGCATAAAGTATAGAGATTTACTTGTATCTTAAGGAACTTGATGTCTTCTTCTTTACTCATCCCTCACAGCTCCGATTGAACAAGAGAATGCAAAGATGCGCTTCAAGACCCAAGCGCAATTGCGCTGTGAAATGAAGACAAGAAGAAGAAAACAAGCGAAAAAAGATCAAGAGAGAAGCTCGTTGAAGCTTGTCGAGGAAGAGCAGAGAAAAGGAATGAGAGAGATCACAAGTTCCATCAGCAAAGTTGGGTTTTCAGAACGCTGCTGATACTTGACAAGTAACAATATGACAGCATGCTGCTGCCGTTCCACAGCTGGTGAGGTGTGTACTTAACTATGTTCCTCATCACGTGACAAGCACATGATATCTAGTCCTTTATTGTCCAATTTTATTTATTATTATTTTTTTCACGCAAAATAATAGAAAATTAGAGTACCTGATATTGTTTTTTATTTTTGATTTTTTAATTTTTTTTTTAATTTTTTATTTTGACTGGGTTAATGCCAAAGAAGACTCTTCAGTGGAGATCGCTGTACAGTCCATAAACTTGCTTCCTCATTTCTGGAGGATCTCCTCGAACTGTGCATGAGCAAAGTCAGAGTCGAGAGTCGATTCAACTCCGAACAGTGGTAACCTTGGAAAGCATTAAAGCTCTGCATTAACTTGAGAACTCGAATAATACAAACTTCCAACATTTCTAAGAAAAATCTCTTCAGATTTTGTGCAGACTTTCACAAAGTTTGCGTCCATGAACTTGATCCTCATGGCAATGCACAGTTGCTGCCAACAGCTGAGTCTGAGCATTTCTGTGTCGTAACCTACTCAACCCATTATTTTCGGCTGCAATGAAGTTACGTACTCTAACATATATGACATCAGAACAATTTATACAGCACTAAAGGATTCAGAGTTGTAATTAATGGCTGCAAGGGCTGTTGTTACTGTCCTCATCCTGCTGCATGGCATCGATGTCTGCTATGTTGAGATTCATTGAAGGCTTTCAGGCTGATAAATAAACTTCCTACCTCATTTTCACAATTAATCTACGTTCTATATCAGATTAACCTGTCCAAACCATGAGAAGCACGAAAGAAATATAACTATTACACTTTGCACACGATATCACAGCATAATTAGTATTACACTGCTCAAGAATTCATAAATAAAGAAGAATGATGCAATCAATCAAACACTTGCTTTCCTGCAAAGCATAGAGCCACTCATTTCAGAAGGCAAAGATATGTCCTTAATTGTTCATCTATTTGAACATACCACATGGGAGGCTGTAGAGACTATGTGGGGGGATCCATAGCCCAAACCAAATTAACAAAAACAAACCAACCATATCGAAAAATGTAGTTTGTCGCTTTACCAGATTGGTTTCGATTGAATATCAGATAATTTTGATCAGATTCAGTTTGTTTCAATTTGAACTTGCACAAACTGTTTAAATCTAACTCAAAAATGAAGGAACAGAAACGTATTAATTAATTTATATTAATCAGAAACATAAAGATAGATGAAATGATGCTGGCAAAAACGTAAATACTTTACCAAAAAAACTACAAACGTATTCATATATAGTCATTTAGATGTAAGACTGTAAGAATCTATGCACACACTTCAAAATTTAGGTTTTCAAAGAATAAATACACAATGTCAGAAGAATGTAACATTGGTTTGGCCAAAACAAATATTTTGTTTAAAGAAAAAGATGCCAATCTGATCGACACTGTTCATGCAAGTTGCCACCAATCGAAGCGATCTCCATTATTATTTTCTGTTTCTTTAAACAGCAAAACAGCAATTCCTAAACCACTTACAATCCATGGCATGCATATAATCAGTGAGGACATGAACTGGAACAGAGCATGGCATGCAGTGAATTCACGCATTCATTTCACCTAAAAACTTTGTTGTACTCGTTTATAATAAATAAGGTGCACTTTCCCATGCACATATGCATATGGCTGCCTCAGTGGTCAAGTCAAACTATTGGACTAATGCTTCCCCAGAGGGCCCTACCTAAATTGGCCTTCATGATTAATGTCCCAAGAGCATCATCCACTGCTGCCACAATGCCACCTGGTCCTGATGGCCTGTGCAGCTCTCTGCCTTTTTCCCTCATTACGATTAACCCAGCTATCTCTGGGGGTGGCCGGCTCTGCCCCACGGAAGTTTCCCACCGACCACCAGGGTAAATCAGGAAGCGCTCGCGGTGGGCGACCCAGAAGCCCAGCATCCCTTAGTTGCGAGTCCCATTTGAAAGAAAAATCCCTGCAAATGCGCCGTAGCTGGGATTCGAACCGTGGGTGCCTGGGAGACAACCAAGTGCCCTCATTACAGGCAATCAGTCTAAATATACTGTCTAATTGTTATTGTGGCTTATCTCCTATCTCAAGATCAACCATTATAGACGTTTGCAGTCTGTGGGACATACTTTAGAAGTTTTCAGGTAAAGATTGAGATCCTGGCTTTATAGAGGCATAAGAGTATAGTGTTTAGTGCTGCTTTATCTACTAATCCACCTTCACTTAGTGTGGCCGACACAACAATCCTAATGATGCCCAAACTTGGTAGTAGATTTAGAATAAGGTGGTAGGGCACAGTGATCATGAGAGAAAGGATATGGTGGGACGGAAGAGATTAGTTTGCTAGTAGCTGGAGGTGGGACTGGCAAAGGCCAGTATGGGTGTCTCTGTTCCTCCTAATTCTAGATGGGGACATGCCACTGCCTAACCTCATGCCTCCTCTGTGGTTTTAATCATCCTCGCCTTTTTCTTTTTCCCCTCTCGCCACCCCTTAATTATTTAAGTTGTTGGCAGTTCAGTATCAAATCTACAATCTGCTTGAGCCATGCATGCATTGGACACTTGCACTGCCATCCCACAAACACTCTGAGAGAATCTTTCAAGCAACAGATCGCCTGTTTTATAATTCTAGGATAGAACTTGACTACACTTCATCTTGAAGAAATATGGGTTTCGGATGATGCAGGGAGAGCGGGGGGATTCAGAAACATCATGGACTTCTCCTGTGGCTCGCATCATTGGTTTTGGCATTCCTACAAACAAGTCTGGCGCAGTTCAGTGTCCGATCAATGTTGTGCTCCGGAGGAGCTGTGTGAGACACATGCATTCGTTGGCAGCTTGCGGTGGCAATCATGCAAGCGTTCTGAAAGAATCTTTGATTGCAAGATTGGTTTTTTTTTTTTTTCAAGTCAGTCAGATTGACTTGTGCTGTGGATCGCTCATTTGTTCAAACAGTTGCTGGACAAATCAATTATCTCAAGATGATGAAAATTCACTCCAATTCATGAGCAAAGAAAATAATAAATTAGTAAGGAGGAGGAGGAGGAAGAAGAATCTCTGACAGTGGAGTTGTTGACACGCGGTAAGGAGAGCATGCAGCGGCAACGCAGGCTGCTGACTGCCTTAGTTTTGTCGCCTGGTTTTCGTTTGGTTGTGAGTAAAAGGATTGATGGTTTGGGGTGGAAGAAGGCGCGGCAGAGGAAAGCATTTATTTATTTACTGCAACAGGAAGGTTGATATTGAAGAAGGCTGCAGTAACTGGAACCTTGGAACAGCATGATAAATGATTTAGGGCACCGCATTCATGACCTCAAAGCATCAGTAGGTGAGTTTGGACAAGTATATGTATATATATACATGGAGTAACATATATATATTTTAAATATGATGATTCTTAAATAATTTTCAAGGTATTTGTTTGTATAATGTATTCAATTTTTAGAAGAGACTATGATGATCGATCTGATCTGACAAAAAACTCCCATAGTCCCATGGATCATCAGATTTTTATCCCATTGAAAATAGAATGCTTGGATTAATCTGTCAAATATTTTTCCGCTATATTATTATCCCGGGGTTTCAAAGTATTTATTTTTATTTATTTTTATTTTTAGTTGTACAATATATCATTAATTTTGGAGTCATCTATTCGACTCTATGAAAATTTTTCATTGATTACTAGAGTAAATCAAAAAATACTCACAGCAAATGACCTATCAATTCAATATTTTTAGATCAATTGTCTATTAAAAAAATCTGATAATTGATTGAATTATTTTTTTTTTACATTTATGTATAGATGAGTTCGAGCTACTCTTAGCCCAGATCAGTCTGAACATACATGCAATGGGTTGCATAAGACAGGCGGTCCACACGGTGTTGCATGAGTATGCTAAACCACTAGGTCAATCAATAGCTCGTTAGTCTACTTGCCAATCGTAACTCAAATTTAATTATGAGAAATGATAGGTACAAAAAAATCTTAGAGGAAAATTTAAGAATAGACACATAAATTTATAGTATGTCATTTCACTTTTTATGGGTCTATTACTTTTTGCATCTATCCTTAAACTTTTTTCTCAGATTTTTTTTTTTTTTTTTTTTGCATATCATTTTTCTTCAATTATACTTAAATCTCACTTTTAATCTCTCCTTGTCAATAATTTTGCAGCAATTGATAAAGTACATATTTGATGATTTGATCTACTTAACTTTTAGAATTTCATTTGTTTCCTTATTGATTTTTTATAAATCAACATCGTATTTTTTTATACTGCATAAATTTTAAAATGCATACATTTTAAAATTAATATTATTATCGTGTTGATATTTGAAATTCATAATGGTATTATTATTTTGAATAAAGTATCATAATAATTGATGAGAGAGGTAAAATAGAAAATAAATATATCTTTTAAAAACTCCATAATTTTAAGTGGTCTTTCATCATTAATGGTCGATAATTTTATGCTTTTACTGTCTAATATTTTTTTGGTCTCATTTTTTTTTAACTACATGCCAAACCATGGTTGGAACATTCTACGGTAGTCTTTTGTGATGTTCAAATCTAAGTCACATCATGATCCATGGATGATAGATTTAAGCCCTCAATCAAGGACACGTTTTTGTATCGCACGAATAAAAAATAGGAGCCTAATTATAATTATTGCATGAAAAAAAAGTTAAGAAAAAGCGAAGGAGACTAGGAGAGGGACCAATTAAGTCACTTTCATGCACTTCTAAGGCATTTGATTGAGTTTCTGGAATCAAGCCCATCTTCCTTGATGATGAGCCTGACATAAATTAGAGCTTGATTCATGATGCACCAGCGTTTCTTAAGCATTGATGAATTTTTTTTTTTTTTTGCTTTAGGTATTTAATTTTTTAAACCTACTGATTCGAAAGATGATCAATTCGATCTTATATAAATTTTCACTCATCAAATGGTCAACATTTTTAAATTCACTTCTCATTAAAGGAAATCATGCAGTGCATTGTAATTGAGACATTAATATTAGATCCTTAATTTTCTATTAAAAGATCTACTCATTACACCATTATTCAGAAATAAATATTTACTATTTAAATTTCAACTAAGATATTTTTCTTCTATGTAATAAAAAAATATAAGATGTTAATTATTGGATAAGAAATTATTAGCTCTTCCAAATTTATTTAGTGATGGGTCTATGAGACCAACCCATCCAACTAATTGGACCAACAAATTTGAATTATTAAAAGAGAAAAAAAAAGTACAAATTAGAAGGCTCTCCTACCACTTAAAGCCTTACAGGCTTAAAGAAGTTTGTTTGCCTTGCCAGTGTTCATATTTTTTTAGTTGGTCAGAAAAGAAAGCTTAATTCTGAGAAGAAAAAAAGACAGATCTCGAATTGAAATCTATGCATTGAGACTTTTCCTGTAAATATTTAATTCCATGTAAAAAAATTCATCTTGGCCCAAGCAATGCGAAGGATCCGTGCCGGCAGTCTTATTCTTGCAGCCTCTACGACGAGGAGGACGACGAAGAGGATGTTTCAGTGGCCGAGGTCGGTAAAAGACCCGACCGGATCAGTCGCAGAGGATGCCTGCGCTAGCTGCCGTAGGCAAAGCACGAGAGGTGCTTCTGCATGCAGCTGATACTGAAAGCTTCCGATATCTGCGAAGTGAAAAATGAAAGGCTTCTTTCAGGCATTCTCACAAACACCTGCCTGCCTCCAAATGGTTCTCAGTCTCGTGCAACGATGTGGACGGGTGAGAGACATTGTTTAAAGTTGACCTGGGAGGAAGGGAAGCCCCTTAGCTTTCACTTCGTCAGTCATCACCATACTGTTATTTATTCCCTAGCAATTTAAAAGGCACATCGATTTTTCTTTTTACCTCTTCTAGTAAAGAAAGATTTCATCTCAAACTGACATTCTTTATAATCCGTCTTCAAATGATAAATCATAAGATTAATTTATAATTAATCATCAAATAGCTAAATGATACGAGGGATTTTCTTCTTAACAACTCTAGCCATTAAAATGAGGAGCTCCAGCTTTCTTATTGGACAAATTAGCCTCTTCCAAGGCCCATAGGAATGAGGCCTTGCCCCAGTTCGCTGCTCTGGCGGTGAGTAAACTGTTCTATTGACAATAAAAAATAAAATAAAATCGTATGGTGACTTTAACTGTAAAAACAGCGCAGATTTTTTGATCCGTAATCTTTGATGTCCTTCTAGTTCATAATTAAGAGGATCATTAAATCAGATCAAAGATCTATATATTGATCTATCATGATCTAATCTAATGGCCCTCCAGATTTAGACCAGAAGGGTATCATGGATTACGGACTAGAGAATCTGCTCTCCTATAAAAAAAAGATAAATCATGAAATTTTATTCAATCATAGGGCATGTAACGAGGGATTAAGGCAACCAACAAAGTATAACTGCGCTAGAGATGGGTGAGTAAACTATTCTATTAAAATAGTTGCGATAAGGGTGGAGTTATAAATTTTAAATATTATTATATTAAAATATTATATTATCCACTTATTTAAATGATTTAAATTTGATTATTTTAAAATAGTTATAAAAATTATTGAGTAATTACTGCATATTTATAGAAGCTAGCTACTGAATGGTTATTCCATAGTTATAAATAAGTTAAATCCTAGATCTTACCGTCTTTAATTTTAAATTTTAAA
>JBAMIE010198586.1:0-11290 GCA_037177295.1 Kaempferia parviflora
TAAATCCATGTTTTATTTTTGTAGTGTTTGAGTGTTTCCTTTGCCTTGCCTTTTTGGTTACTCCCTGATCCACCAACCCTACTGGAAAATTTCCAGATTTCTTCATCGATTTCCAAAAAAATAAACCTTTCTCTTATTTCAGACTTTTATTATTCCAAGAGCCTCTTCTCAAGCTCCATCGCCTTCCACTTGTCATCGGAAGGCAACGGCTGGGGACTGGGAATGCTAGGATTTGCGAGCTAGCTAGGGTTTTGCGGCAGAGGTAAAAATGGGTGTTTGGTTCAGGTTATTGGGCGAGGGAAGAAGAGGTGCGCGTTAAGGAGGCGGTCGAGTAGTAAAAAAGAAGCGTACGAAGGACACAAGAGGAAGGCGGGTCTGAGGAGGAGGAGCATATGGTCACAGTGTTGAAGGTCCATCATGTTTGTTATGGTGAAGCTAATCGATTGAAGTTTAGCTAGTTTTTAGTCCCACATCGCCTGTGGTTTAATTTGCTTCTTTGGAGAAACATTTTAAATTGTTGTCAGTCCAACGGAATAAAATCAAGCAGCTGCGTGGTGAACACAGAGCGAATTATTCTTTTGCCTTTTACTAAAGAATACCGTGTGTTTGTCACTTCAAGCAGCATACGCTTATTTTTGGAGGGGTTTTTTAAAAAATAACCCCACTAAATAATAGTTGGAAATTTTGTTAATTAAATAGTGTTAGATTTTAAAATTATAACAGAATATGCTCACAGAAGAACGGAAGTTACATTTTTTTAAATACCTAAACATATATATGCTCACAGAAGACCATAAGTACAAAAATATTTGGTCAAAAGAGACTCCAATTATATTATTTAACAGAATTATATTTAGGTTAAACATGGTTTGGAACTTAAAGCCTTTTTAATTTTATAACTAAATTCAAATTTGAAATGTAATTCTCATGTTTTGATCAAATTATAATTTGTTTCGGCCAAAATATTTAAAACCTAGACCAAATAATTTAATATGGCCATGAGTACGTTTCTAAAATTAAATATTTAATTTTCAGTGCACAATTAATAATTTTAGGAGCCTGATCATGTGCTTTTACCAAAACATAGTGTTCCATATAAATTCTTTTCAGGTAACATAATAATAATGATTACTAATAGATATTATTATCTAAATATTTATTTTATCTTCTTAATTGTTTAGATATTCAAGATTGATTCTTAGTCTTGGTGAACAAATAGATGAATTTTTTTAATGGATGGTTGATTAAAAATGTTGGACTGAGTTATTCTAGCACGTCTTGATTTATCTTGATGATCGATGAAAAAGTTTAGAGAATATTTGGTGCTTTTAATCAAACAAATCTATTTTGGTGGTTAAAGAGTTAGATGATTAATTGTGGACTTGAGTTAGGAACTCACTTTTTTCAGTAAATAATTAATTCTAATTTGTCAATCAACGACGGTCCTGCACTGGTTGATTAATTACCAAATAGTATTTTAATAACACCACCAGGCATTATCAGTACAAGCAATTGCCCTAATATTAAAGGTTGCCAATGTAATTATATTTGCTTTTATTACAAGAAAAAAAATGTTGAACTAGTTAATATCGAATCTTAGGTGACCGATTTGGTTCAACCTTATAGAAATTTTTTATCGACCGCTATGATAAATTAGAAAGTGCTTAAGCATCGGCTTCTCAAAAGCCCAATAATCCATAGTTATGTATTTAGAAAAAAAAAATCCTTACATATGCATTGTAGCTTTTACTCCACTCTACAAACAAAAACAAATAGCTTTTGCAATGAATTTGAACAAATGTAGGTAAAATTTGAAGGGCATCTATTTTGTTTTTCTAAATGGGACATCTTTTTTATTTTTAATCAAAAGAGTCCCAATCTACCATCCTTTCTTGTAAAATGACTCTTTCGGTATACTATTCCCATGTTATTATCTTCTATCATTCAGTCTTATCAGCGAGTTGTATGAACAAGATAAATTTATATTATAGCAGCTAATTTTTTCCAAATCATTAAAGAGACGACCCTTTTTATTTTTAATCAAAAGAGCGTCGTAGTCCATCATCCGCCCTTGTAAAATGATACATCTATCCTTCGGTGTATGTTCTTACATTATTATCTTCTGTCACTCTATCTCATCAGCCAATTATATGAACAGATAAGTCCGCGTTAGCTGCTATGAATTTGTAACTACTACAATAATGTAGCAAATACGGTTGCGTAATTGCTATAGCAGTTATAACTGCAGTTTATAACTGCTACAACATGAATATTATTGACCAAGACAAGTATCTATATTGTAGTAGCTATAAAATAGTAGCTATTACAGCATTATAACAGTTATGAAATCATAACCGTTACAATGTAAACATTATTGAACAAAATAAATATGTATTATAGCAACTACGATTTTGTAGCTGTTACACTATAAATATTGTTGAACAGGTCAAATCCAGTTGATACTGTATTTAATGCACATGACAGAAAATAATAATATCAAATATTATATTTGAGAGCAATTCTATCATTTTACAAGAGATTGGTGTGATGAGGCTTCTTTCTTTTGAATTAAAAAAAAAATCAAAAGGGCCGTAACCTTGATGATTAAAAAAAAAAACAATGACCTTTGATTTTTTTCTCCCAACAAACGTTGACGAAAAGATAAGCAAAACCTAGAAAAAAAAAAACACAAGGGACAACTAACAGGATCAAATTTGAATCCTAATTAAAACTGAATATTTTAGAAATCGACTTTTATGTAAGTATAAATTTTATTCTGATTTTTTTTTTTAGTTTTTTTTTTTTTTTTTTGTTGGCAGGTGCAGACGAGACCGCTTGCATTGGACCATGAACCTTGTGCTCAGGTCCAACATATTAGTCAGTTCAGCATAAATTTGAGTTCAAGATTGCTGCAAAATTTAGATGGCCATCATCATCAGAAATGCCAGATTCTGTAAGGACCACCAACCACAATGTTGACCCAGTTGATCATTTGTCTGCCCTATCTTCTGGAAAACTCACACCACACTTGCTACATTTCAATGTTTGTCTGTATTCCCCTCCTTAAGACAGACCATGATGCAAACGGTTCACCTTCCAAGATTACAGGTCTAAACTCATTTGGACAAAATGCTCCAACAAACAGATGCCCCAAAATTGTCAATTGCTTTTATGATCAATCACCAATACATACAAAGGGGGTAAGCAAGAATTGTCAATTTGCTGTGCACTGTCCATGCCTTTGTAATATTTTATTTTATTTTTTAACGAAAAGTATATGAACATGTTAACTGAGATTTTAACAACTAGCCACAATACATGAAAGAGATTTGCACCTGATTGTAAAATTGAGAACCCAAAGTTACATAACTCAAAAAAACATAAAAGTTAAAGACTTATATTAGCATTTGCCAAGATCCAAAGGGGACATAAATGATATATGCATTAATGATCATCATCATGTTTTTTTATGTATATAATTTTTTGGAAGTAAAGGTAGATAGTTTTTCCCTGGTTTACCTCCGGAACACAACTTATGCACACAACCGACCTCAAAATATTCACTTCTAGTGGAATTCAAACTCTACTTCTCTTATTTGTTTCCTTGAGTGCTTTATCACTTGACCACACTCATGAGGGCAATGTTCTTCATCTTGTTTGTGGCAAAAGGTGAAACCATCACTTTGGTGGCCCCTTCAAGATGGCCCCACACTTCTTGG
This sequence comes from Kaempferia parviflora, assembly GCA_037177295.1. Lineage (NCBI taxonomy): Eukaryota > Viridiplantae > Streptophyta > Magnoliopsida > Zingiberales > Zingiberaceae > Kaempferia > Kaempferia parviflora. The sequence continues at coordinate 3,720 of JBAMIE010198586.1, forward strand.
AATGGGGTAAATCATGGCAGATTTCGCCCCACAACAATAGAGCATGCAAGGAGTGAGACAACTAGCAGATCATTTCACACCAGCTATGAATCGATCCCAGGCTCATGAGGACAATGTTCTTCATCTTGTTGATTCTATGACTGGTAGTTGATCTCTAAACTAGAAATCAGAATTGAAGTGGCATACTTTGTACGCTAACCCTCCAGCTGGTTCTAGCTGGTTTTACTTTTATAATTGTATTTTTTTTTTCAAGAACTAGACATAATAATAGGAAATGCTAACCTAAATCCTTGGCTGTTTCAACAAGTTGTCCTTATTTTTCTTTCTTGTGCAAGAAACTGGGTGAAGCATGTTTGCCTCCGGGAGCAATGAATCCAATGAACCTCCATGATATAAGAATTTGCCTCAATAAAGCTTTATTTTCAAATTCCAAAGAAGCTAAAAAATATATTAAAAAGGAATAATAATATAGCTTCCAGAAAAAGTCAATACCTAATTGTAAAACTTTGAACAAAAGCAACACAAGGAAAGGCAATTATATGTATTCAACATCTTTAGCACCAAAAGAACTATGCAAATATGTCACAAAGACTAGAAAAGTATTTGTGCCTTTCCCTTAGGGAACCTACAGGACCTACTCCTGTACCTAAGATTGACACCTAACACTAAATTGTTAACTTTACCAATTTTGCAAGCTTGAAGTAGATCTTTCGTTCTATGTTAACTTTACCAATTTAACAATTGTTCCATATCTCTATATCATCATATTGCACTGGCTAAATCTCCAAGTAAATTGTAACTCTCTAATTCTCTCTAATCAATCAGGAAAGAAGTATTTGTCACAATAATTGATGCTAGAACATTAAAATGCTCTTCACTCACCTCATATTTTCTGGTTTTACTTTGGTTTTAGTGGCTGAAGACATCTCTGATACACCCATCTTTGCATCCATACCAAAAATAAAGAGAGCTTTCAAAGTATAAACAGTTGAATCTTTGCCAAGAAAAAGATTGACTTTGCTAATTGATACTTCATGTTTGTTGCATATGAACGCAAATATTAATTGCAGAAACATTTTTTTTTTTTGGCATACAGATCTAGATATAGAAGCAGGAAGTGGGCAAACTATCAAGCATCAAATTTTCAAAGAAATTAGTTTTTCTTTACACGAATTGTATATTACCTGTTTACAACACCAATCGAACAACAGCATTATCATCAATTACAGCAACAATTATTGAAAACGACGACAGAACAACGAAAACCACATACCAAATTCTTCTTTTTTCCTCATTAAAATGGTATTTCCCCACACCCGAGCACAGATCTGCAGGATCCATCTAGCTTCGGCACTGGGTGATGGCGGAGCAGCTGCGGGAGTAGGGGTTAGCCTGGGCGCCCGGGCGGCAGTTATAGTAGGACGCGCCGCGGCGAGAGCACGGGGTGGTGTCGCGCCTGAGGGCGCCGTAGCTGATGTAGTTCGAAGTGGCCAGGATCCGGCGGCTGACTTCCGATCCGAGGTCGAACTCCTCGCCAGCGAGGCACTCCGCAATGCTCCCGCGGCAGCCGGAAAGCGACGGAATCCAACCAAGTGGCAGATCGCCGACTGCGCCGCTGGCGGCGGCCGGGGACAGCGCGGAAGCGTGGGCGAGGAAGAGGGCGGCGACAAGGAGGGAGATCGGCAGTAGCTTCGCCATTATTTGACCTTTTTGGCGCACAAGAAAGAGGAAGGAATTAATGAACGAAGCTTTGGGGGAAGACGGCTGCTGTGTTTATTATAAGGGGAGGCGAGTGAGAAGAATACGTTGAATTGGTTCGACTTTATTTATTTATTTTCTATTTTGTTTTATTTTTTGGATTAAATGCGAGAATTTTTGACTTCTCTCCGTTATTAGCGTTTATTAGAGAAGAAAGATTATTTCGTTATATTGAAGTTAAATGCAACTGTCTTTGTCTTTGTTGATTATTTTAATGATTAGTGCTTTCGGACTAGGTGCAACACAAGAACGTTAAGTTATACCCTCAATTTGATCCCAATTAAAGTGTATTTATATAGTGATATTTTTTTTTATAAATGGAGCGCATAATTATAAGAAACTGAACTTCTAGATTACTTATAGAAGCACTTCCCGATTTATTTCAACAGGGAAACTTCAATCATGCCAAGTCAATCGTCTTATGTTACTTTTTACTGATTTTATTTTCATGTAGTAAAAGATGATTTATTCATTTTATTGTCCCTGTTAATCTGTTCCTAAATCAACACGGTTGGTTTTGCTTTCAACAACTTCGATTGCGATCTTATAAATTTTACCAGATAATAATTTTGGTTAAAATTTATACATCATTATTTAATAGGGGCAATTTAGGAATGAAATTTAGGCCTGCAATATTCTTTTGATATTTTTATAGCGCCTTTTCATTTATCCCTATTTAAGAAAGCTTAGTGATTATCTCAACGCGGAAGTATGCGGACCCACGCATGTGACAAAGCGCGTCACCAAATCCTACCCCTCACGTCGCGTGCTAAAAAATTAACGTCGCTCGCTTTCTTCACCTTAGCAGTTGTCTTGTCCTAGTCTTCCTTCTTTTTGCCTCTCCCCCACCTCTTTCTTTTCCCCAAGAAATAACTACAAATTCATATCCAAAACCAAAAAACCAAAAAACCAAAACCAAAAAACTAAAACTTAAACTAAAACTATTCTTTTTCCTCTCTTAAGTTTTTATGCGGACGTGAAGTGATGTAGTACAGAGAAAAGGTCCAACGTCAAATAGGCTAACAAACTCCTTGAAAAGGGAAAAAAAACAAAGATGAACCAGATGAGCCAGAAATAGGCTACTAAAGTACTAGATTAGACTTTGAAACGATCCCTTCAATTAATGAATCACTCGATGGCAATTTTTGTTCAAACAAAAATATTTTATTTCACATTGAATGTTTCAATCATCGAGAATGATGCGTAATCGCGCGAGAGAGAGAGAGTCATTGGAATATTTGTTGTTCAGCTCACGTACAGCGGTACAGGGCTTAAACTATAGCAAGTTGAGGCCCAGACATGGAGTGAAGGAACAGTCGTCATGTTGCAAATTGCAAGTCAGCCCTCTGGACGAGCAGCAGTATTAATGACTCCGTCCGCACCGTAATTCTATGGGAACGTTTCTTGTGTCGGCAAATGACCACTATATTAACTGGAGGAGAGGAAAGGAAATGGGGTTACTATCCAGATAAAAATCACTTGGGGAGAGGAGAGGAAGAAAAAACGTAAAGGGAGAAAAGAATAAATGATAGACAAACCCGAGACATTCACAGTTACGAATCCTGGTTAGGTCTTTGAGCTTGTGACCTGCACTAGCTGCCCCAGAACGGATCTTAAACAGGGCTAGGGCTGTCCTGAGCTCCAATCCAATTTAATTTTTTTTTATTATCTAGCTAACTTCTTTATTTAGCCCACTCTAACCTATTTCTTAGGGCCGGCTCAAGGTGTGAATAACGTGACCTGTGTACATTTTTATTTATATATTTTTTTAAAGTTTCTGGTTACACTGATGAAAATTTAGCTTTAAAATTTAGGGGTCAAATTTAAAAAAATTTAAAATTATTTTTTTTAGATGTGCACAGGATATGCAACATAAGGTCCTTAGGGTCTATATAATATACCTTAAGCTGCACACCCCGTGTAAATCTGAAAAATTCTTTTATTAAAGTTAAATTTGTTTAAATAATTTTTTTCTCTTTTCTTTTTCTCCTTTATTATCATTTTATATTATTTTTATTGGAGTTAAAATTGATGAATATTTTTATTAAAATAGTAATTAAAAATATTTATTAATAATATCTCTAAAAATATTTTTTATATTTATTTTTTAAAATATATTAAAATCTTAAATTTATTCTTTACCTAGGACTTTAAAAATATTGAGATGGCTTTGTACCTTTTAATAATTTATTGTAAAGTCTCATTTTAATTTTTAGGTCCGTCCCTATAATTATCATCGTGGTTCTCGGGGTGAGTTTATGACCATCATTGATTACAAAATAATAATAATAATAATTTAGTTAGCCTCACTAACTAGCCCTAGGGCGGGCAGTTCGATCTCACGGAAGTTTCCCACCTGCCACTAAGGTAAATCAGGAAACACTCGTGATAGGTAATTTAGAAACCCAACGCCCCTTAACGTGTCTCATTTAGAGAAAAAAATCTCTATAAATATACCGTAGTTGAGAATCATCACAAGTATTTAAGAGATAATTAAACAACCTTATTACTATATCATAGCTCCGAGGGCGCCATCATTGATTACAGAGCTACTGGGGGAGTTGTGAAGACCAGGGTTTCTTTGTTGATGACCCAAATTCATTGGGAGAGGGGAAGTTAGTATGTGAGTGCAGATCCTCTAGTCCATTTTTTTGTGGTCCCTTCTTGGTCCATACTATGAGAACCATTGGATCATATCAGGAGGGACCAATGTATAGATTCATGATCTAATCCAATGGTCTTCGTGATGTGGACCAAGAAGGGACTACAGAAAAGTAGACCAGAGGATCCCAACTGTTAGTACGTGAAGGATGAAAAGTTTATTCTCCTCAAGTTCCGGCGAACAAATTATGAAACTATTTTTTTAATTAATTAAATAAATATTTTTATTTTATTTTTCAATCAATTCCTTTCTTTGTATGCGCTCTCAAGTAAAACATAATATGAAAAATAAAATATAGTTACTAAAATTGATAAGTGAGTCTTCTAAAAATTTAAAAATCATATACCATAAAAATGGATAGTAGAGAAAATAAATATAAATAAAGCATCCAATGATTTTAAAACTATTAAATTTACTATGACATAAGATTAATGCTCTTTAGTTTATTTATTTATTTATTTTGTGTGAAATTAAATAATATGGACGATACTCATTTTTAATTATTGTTTATTTTCGATAAAATACATCAAATTAAATGGGCTGGGCTTGACGGGCCACACAGTCTACAGATAAAGATTCAAACCCGATACAAGATAGCAATCATGCCCAAAATCGTCATTTTGCTCATTTTAGGGTTTTCTCCCCGCTATATTAGACGAAAGTATCATTCCCGATTTCCCAACAGGTGAGGCGGGACTCTGGAGGTACTCCGAAGCTAGGAGCGAACATCCATTACAATGGTTCGTCTCTACCTTATTAGGTTTTAGATGCATCTCTTTGCTCTTGATTTGTGTCAGTGTGTGGATAAATTGCTTGCTGTTTGTGTTGTCGGGTTTATTAACCATCTGTTTTTTCACGAATCATATTTCCTTGTGGAAAAATATCCTCTTTTATGAGTTTTGTGTTGATTTTTATCTAGTTGCTTGTGATAGTGCGTGGATATTATGCCAGCGAAGTGTTAGATGATTCTTCAGTTTCCTCCTGAGACAATCATTTCTCAGATGTCTGTTCTCGCCTATATTGAGTCGATTGGTGATTTGCTAGGTAGCAACTTTATATAAGCGACCTCCTATTGATGGGGTTCAGCATGGGTTTATTTACTGCTTTTGCAAATACTTTTTCTGTTAGAATGCTTGAAATTCTGCCACTTTTGAGATTTACTTTAACGGTGAGTTAGCTCCGTTTCATGCTTGGTTGCACGCGGATCTGGATCTCCATTATCAAACCTTTAGAAAACGTTATATTGGTTGATAATTAAAGGTGGAGCAGTTTATTAGAATTTCCTTTGGCCTATATTTAGTGGGTTCAGGCAAACGGGTGTCTTGCCCTAGGAGTTCTAATAACTTAAGGAACGTGGTGTTGTAATCTTGTACTATCTTCCTTACAATGTGACAATGTATTTGAGTTTCTTTTGTACTGCTTTATTATAATTATGGGATCATTGATTCAAGGTCCAATATTTGCAACAAAGATGTAGATCCTTGAGCACAGTCATTATACAACTAGGTTTTTACACATTCCTACATTCTTATTGCTTATTGGTTGTTGCCTAATTCTCACTGGTTTTTATTTGAAATTTGATCTTCCTTTGTTTTTGGTGGTGTTTCTCTTCAGGCGAGGGGATTGAAGAAACATCTGAAAAGGCTCAATGCCCCCAAGCATTGGATGTTGGACAAGCTTGGTGGGGCTTTTGTAAGTATAAAATTTTCCTTCCACATTTCTGTTTCATATTGTCTTTTTTGAGCAGTAACATTTACTAATGAATTTTGTTTCTCTATTAGGCTCCTAAGCCATCATCTGGCCCACATAAATCAAGGGAATGTTTGCCCTTGATACTTATTCTGAGAAACAAGCTGAAATATGCTCTTGTTTACCGTGAAGCCATTGCTATATTGATGCAACGCCATATAATGGTAGATGGAAAGGTTAGGACTGATAAGACATATCCAGCTGGTTTCATGGGTAGGTAGTCAAATCTCCTTCAATGGTTTATACTCTTATTTTCTGTGTCTAGTTTTATTCTGCAAGAAAAACTATTGAGACTAGATCTGAGTTTATTCCTTGGTGTTAATCTGCAGATGTTGTGTCAATTCCTAAGACTAATGAGAACTTCCGTCTCCTTTATGACACCAAGGGACGCTTCCGTCTCCATTCTGTTAGGGATGAAGAGGCTAAGGTATCTGGACATTGCGTTTCATTCCTTTTACTGATACTTGTTGGACATATCATATGATAAAATGCTGATGACAATTACTACACTACACCAATTAGCTAATCATAATTTCTCATGAACTCTTTCATGTTTTGTTACTTGCTAGCAATCCATATCGAATTGGAATAAGTTATACCAAAAAATATTTCTAAAACATGCAAACTCCATGTCAAATTAAAATATTATAATTAGTTGTTTAAACTGATATTTGCTCATTATCCTTAAGAATTTTAACCTTTTGAAGTACTAAAATCATCCATTTTCCCCTTGAAGTTCAAGCTATGCAAGGTTAGATCTGTCCGATTTGGACACAAGGGCATTCCCTATCTGAACACCTATGATGGTCGCACCATTCGCTACCCAGACCCACTTATCAAGGCCAACGACACCATCAAATTTGACTTGGAGACCAACAAGATCGTAGACTTCATTAAGTTTGATGTTGGGAATGTCGTGATGGTGACTGGTGGGAGAAATACTGGCCGTGTTGGCGTGCTCAAGAACAGGGAGAAGCACAAGGGAAGCTTTGAGACCGTTCACATCCAAGATGCCACTGGCCATGAGTTTGCGACTCGCCTCGGCAATGTGTTCACCATCGGTAAAGGAACAAAGCCGTGGATATCTCTTCCTAAAGGCAAGGGTATCAAGCTAAGCATCATTGAGGAGGCAAGAAAGCGCTTGGCTGCCACTGCTGGAACTGCTGCCACTGCTTAGTTCTCATTTCTACAATTACCTGAATGTGCTCCCTTAGTTTCTGTTTTCCTATTATGCTACCACCTATCTGGTTTATGGAGTTTGAGAACAAGACTATGTTATTTCATAGAACATTTCATGCAATTTGACAATTAGCGTTTGCTTGTTCTGACAATCGAACTCTATATTATTGTTTTGCTTCTATTAATTCTGTTCTTGCCAATTAACAATTCCAATATGAATGGC
>JBAMIE010198606.1:0-11288 GCA_037177295.1 Kaempferia parviflora
TTTGAGTTAAACTCAATGAGATTAGTTTGAGTCTAACCCAATAAGTAGCTGAGTCTAATTCAATAGGTCTAACTTGAGTCCAACTCAAAATGGTCTAATCCAAATTAGACTACACATATTAGCCCAATACAAGGCTAATCATCTCATAATTGGCTCTTAGGGCTAATACTAACAATTTTGCCGTTGTATCCTAGAAACAGACTTGAGAGAACCTCGAAGCACAGCTGGATGTGAAACGAATATGTTTCACGAAAACTGTGGTGAGGGCAGACCTTAGCATCTTCCTCGGCAAATTCCTTCTCGACTCGGCGATTGACTCCCGATTCAACTACGCACTGCATGACTCCGTGACTCGGACCACCCAAAGTTTGGCAGAACCAACCCGTGTTGTATCCGCTCAGGTTATTTCGACAGATAAATTAGAATTAATTTTGTGTAATTTCAATTCTACAATTTTCCCAATATCTCCAATAACATATTGTCCTACACCTAGTAGATGCTTTGGGGAGTTGGCAGATGCTATAGGAGACCAAGAGACTTGAAAAAGAGAGTTTTCTTCTTAAAATTCTCTAGTGTTCTGGAAGAGTTTTCCTATTATTAAAGAAAATAAATATTCATCTCTGCTCTAGTTACTATACCTTTTTAATAAAATTCAGTCTTTAACGTACCAAATATCATTCAAGCTTGTGACAGACATATAGGTTTCCCTATTATTTTCAGGTCTACCATGGGAACTTGAATTCTTGCATATTTCACTCCTGCAAGATATTATCATCTACAAAGCCAAGCCATTCCAGTACCTGATAGATATCCTGAACATCAATTTTATGTTCTGATGACTAATAATTGGTACCTTGAAAGCACACTACACTACATTCAATGCAGGAAGAGGAAAACATACCGCACCAAAGCAAGGCAGTATTTTGAGTCTCCAATCCACTACTTGCCTGCAAAAATAGGTAAAATGTCCATTCATGTTTTATGCAGGGAAATAGGTTAGTTGTGTGTGATTTCATCTTAGTAAACTCATTTTCCCTTATGATGCTTGTTTGCCATCTTGTTTTGTGCCATGGATCGATAAATGTTTCTGATATGAATGAAGATCATGAAACCATACTGAAGAACTATGAAGCTGAAATGTCAGCACAAACCAAGTAGTTCCCGTTAAGAATTCTGCATGCTTTAAGTTACATCAAAGTCATCCTCAATTCATATCCCTCGAGTGAATTCACAAGGTGCGACCTAATTATTTCTCATCAGGTCTGATTCCAATATGGAACCATGACTCAGCATCTTGATTGAGCTACTTAAATGGCAGACATGCACACATTGCCAATCCTGCTGCATGCGCACACTCATTCATTGGTCATTACCATTAGCCAAAGGCAGTCATTTCTCCATTCATCATCTGCCTACCAACACAACCAAACAATGCCATTGCTTAAAGAAAAGAAAATAAAATAAAATGCAGATATCCACTCTAAGCAATGTCTGACGTGACATTTCCACTCAAACAAAAAGCAGAACAATTACCATTAACAGCACAAAGGATAAGCTGAAGCGTTTGTGATAAGCCTTTCAGAACACTCTTATTTCCATGTGGTGTGAAGCACTCTGACCTCTCCACTAACTCACACTCATCCAATTCCACTGATCTTTTGTTTGGAGCAAAATAGTCTTGTTAATGACATTTTTCAGATCTTTTAATGGTGGTGGAGACTGGAGATTGCAACTTTCGGCAGTCTGAATCAGTCCACCACATATTGCATGGGCATCACTGATAAATTAGACTACTTTAATTGCTAGTGGTGGCTGCAGAGTTTGATTTCAGAGATAACACTGAGCCACTGATTATTTGTATTCTTCTCTAAGGTTTTGTGTAAAAGCTTCTCTTCTGTTTTAAAGAAATGTGAAATTTAACCTCCTATTATTGTAATTCAGGTATCTGGGCTTTAACCTCATAGTATTAAATCAACGATTTTCATTGTTTTTTAAGCTAAACAAAGGGTTCATAAGTCAACCAATGAAACCCTACCAAGGCATATCATTGAGACCTATGCACAAATCCAAATAAACCAACATCACTATATGAATAGAAACAAAAACATCACCATAGAATTCAATCAAATCGAGCATAATAAGTCAACTAAAAGAACTTTAACACTTTAATTATGCTTTTAAAAAAAGGGTCAATTATTGGATGACATGGTTTTGCTAAATTTCTTACAAAATATGTTTATTTTAATTTCTCATTCCTTGGATTATTTTATCATGTAATTCTTAAATCCAAGAGCAAACAATTAATTATTATTTTTTGTTTATTTAGATATATGGGCCTTTCGATCTAACTAGTCGTCCCACAGATGGGCCATAGGTAAATCATGATATTCCATGTAACATCACTGGTGGTTCAATTCGGTAAGAAATACTAAGTATGAGATTTATTATAATTATATTGTAATGAAATTATGATCAAGAATAGGACTACTTAGACACATTGACGGTGCTGACTCACACAAAATGCATGTTTATATATTTGTATTTATATTAAAAAGAAAAAAGAAGGTTGATGCAATTATTTGGAAAGAGAAGGGCGCATAATAAAAAAGCGAATCTACACAGTGGGGTTTGAACTGTGCGGTCGGGCCGGAAGAGTCCAAATCGGTCAAACAGAGTTGTAATTAAAGGCTTTGACCGTTGACTTTGTATCCCAACCAGCGCCGGTCGCCGTCGCGCCAGCCGGGCTCCTCCTCCTCTCCCTCCTGCCAAACCCACGCCGCCTTCTGCCTCCGCTCCACTTGGATTAATTTAGCGATAATATCAAATATATCTTCAACGAGAAGTCAATGATCAAATTAAATTTAATACGAATAAGAGATAAGGAGCGACAAAGGTTTCTGCAATAAAGTGGAGTCAAAAAACCAAGCCCTCCCCTCTCTCTCTCTCTCTCTCTCTAACTCTTTCTCCCCGCTCAGTTCTTCCCCGATTGGGGGTTGCAGCGTGATCTTGGCGATGAAACTTGTCGCAGAGGCTAACGTAAGTCTAAGAATTGCTTGCATCGCCGAAAGCTGCCGCCTTTACCAATCTAAGCATCAAATCTCATGGTAAGCAGAGGAAATCTCTTGATTTTTTGTATGGTTCTTCTTTTGAAGTTCTAAAGCATTGTTGCTTGTATGGAAGAATTCTTGGGAATCCCGAAAGATTTCTTTTGGCAAAGTTTCGAGCTCCCATAAAAGAACCACCTTTACCACTTGCTGCGACTCCTATCTTGCTCTGCGGTTATGAAGAAGGGGAACAAATTCGTGTATCTGTTGAATCAAAGATTCAAGTTTTGGTTTTTGGCGTTCTTCTTCTTCTCCGATGCTTCGCCTGGCAATTCCCAGAGCTGCGACCCTGCAGATTTAGTCGCCCTGGAAAGCTTGTTCAGAGGCCTGGATTCTGGGATTCCAGGTTGGAGCTTCAATGCATCTGATTCCGATTGCTGCAGCTGGGAAGGTGTTTCTTGTGAAAATTCTGGAGTACTCAGAGCAAGAGTGGTTGGTTTGGATCTCCAAAATAGGAGCTTGAAAGGCTTCTTGTCTGATTCCTTGGCAGATTTGGATCATCTCTCAAGCCTCAACCTTTCCCTCAACTCTCTTCAAGGCACTGTTCCATCTGGACTCTTCAATCTCACCAAACTGAAGCACCTAGATCTCAGTATGAACAAGCTATCGGGCCCTATTCCTCCAGATTCATTCCTTCCCTCGATCGAAGTCTTCAATGTCTCATACAATGCTTTCAGTGGCAAACACCCAATTTTATATCGGTCTACAAGGTTGCTGGTTCTTGACATCAGCTTCAATGAGTTATCTGGTGGTATGGACACTGAAATCTGCAACTCTTCGGCCCGAATTCGAGTCCTCCGGTTCTCGGCAAACTCATTATCCGGCGAATTCCCTCTGGGATTTGGCAATTGTGCTTTCCTCGAAGAGCTCTCTATGGATGCGAATGGAATGTCCGGGACTTTGCCGGATGATTTGTTCAAGTTGTCATCTTTGAGGAGGCTGCATTTGCAGGAGAATTTGCTCCATGGTTTGCTTAGCTCAAGCTTAGGTAACCTGTCCAACCTTGAGCTCTTGGACCTTTCCTTTAATTCTTTATCTGGCAAGATTCCCGATGTGTTCATTAGATTAACAAAGCTCAAGTATTTGTCTCTTCAGTCCAATAATTTCAGTGGCAGTTTGCCTTATTCTTTGTCCAACTTATCGCCACTTGCTTTGCTCAACTTGAAGAACAATTTTCTCACCGGCGAGATCAGTCTCAATTGCATGGCAATGAATCAGCTTAGCTCACTTAACCTCGGGTCTAATTTCTTCACTGGCACCATTCCTCACAATCTTTCTCAGTGTGTAGAGTTGAGGACCTTGAACCTAGGCAGAAACAACCTAACTGGTGAAGTCCCGAGCAGTTTCAGGAACTTTAGCTCACTGTCCTATCTCTCACTTTCCAATAACAGCTTAACTAACATATCTTCTGCATTGCTGATTCTGAAGGAAGTCCACAGCCTTACTGGCTTGGTACTCACAAGGAACTTCCATGGCAGTGAGAGGATTCCGATCAATGGGATTCAAGGATTCAGGAAGATACAACTTCTGGCTATTGCAAACTGTGGCCTTTTGGGATCCATTCCAACTTGGTTGTCCAATTTGAGAGAGTTAAATGTTCTTGACTTGTCATGGAATAATTTAGAAGGGAGCATACCTTCATGGATAGGGGGTCTTGATCACCTCTTCTATGTGGATTTATCGAATAACTCGCTGAGTGGAGAAATTCCAATCAGTTTGACAGAGATGAAGAGCCTGATATCCGGTAATAGCTCACGGTTTGGACCACCAGATGAGGACTTCCCTTTCTTTGTGAAGAAGAACATTAGTGGCAAGGGACTGCAGTATAACCAAGTCAGTAGCTTTCCACCATCCCTAATTCTGTGCCAAAACATGCTTGTTGGACCGATTTCACCAAATTTTGGGCACCTCAAGAGGCTTCTCGTGCTTGATCTGACGCAAAACAGGTTGTCCGGGAGCATCCCAGATGAGTTATCAGGAATGTCTAGTTTGGAGTCTTTGGTTTTGTCTCACAACAATCTCAGTGGAAGCATTCCTTCCTCACTGATCAAGCTCAACTTTCTATCAAGTTTCAGCGTGGCTTACAATGACTTGTCGGGTCCGATCCCTGTAGGAGGCCAGTTTTCGACTTTCTCAACTTTGGATTTTGAAGGGAATCCAGGTCTTTGTGGCTTTCACTTGAAACTATGTGATTCTGAACAGCATGAAGGGCAGACTGAACAAAGGAGGAGAAGCAAAGGTGTGATCATAGGGCTGGCCTTTGGAATTGGAGTTGCAACATTTACTCTTCTTGCTTTCGTTTACTTTCTTGTGTCGAGGAACCATTGCAGTCAACAGGATGATGGTTTAAAGGCGGCAGATGATGCGAATTCGAATGAGGACTTGGAGGGAGCTGAATCCAGATTGGTGCTTCTGTTTCACAACATGAACAATAGCAGTGAGTTGAGCATTGGTGACATCTTGAAATCCACCAATCATTTTGATCAGTCCAACATCATTGGCTGTGGAGGATTTGGCCTTGTTTACAAAGCAATCCTGCCGGATGAGAGAAAGGTAGCCGTTAAGCGCCTTTCGGGTGACTACTTCCAAATGGAGAGGGAATTCCAGGCTGAGATTGAAACACTTTCACGAGCTCAACATCAAAACCTTGTTCTTCTTCAAGGATACTGCAAGATTGGCAGTGACAGACTCCTTATCTATTCTTACATGCAAAATGGAAGCTTGGACTACTGGCTTCATGAAAAACCTGATGGTGGCACACTACTAGATTGGCACAAAAGGCTTCAAATTGCACAAGGTGCGGCGAGGGGACTGGCCTACTTGCACCAATCCTGCGACCCACACATCTTGCATCGCGACATCAAGTCTAGCAACATCCTGCTCGATGAGAACTTTGAGGCTCATCTGGCCGACTTTGGCCTTGCGAGGCTGATATTTCCCTCTGACACTCATGTCACCACAGACTTGGTTGGCACTTTAGGCTACATTCCTCCAGAGTATGGACAGTCCTCAGTTGCTACTTTCAAGGGCGATGTGTACAGCTTTGGTGTGGTGCTTCTGGAGCTACTCACCGGTAAACGACCAATCAATATGTGCAAACCGAAAGGGGGGAGGGAGCTGATATCGTGGGTGCTTCAGATGAAGAAGGAAAAGAGAGAAGTGGAGGTGTTTGATCCTCGGATTTACGATAAGTTGCTCTTCTACCAATTGATGAAGATTCTTGAGATTGCTTGTGTTTGCCTGAGTGATTCGCCAAAGATGAGACCACTGTCCAAGCAGCTAGTAGCATGGATCGACAGCATTGGCACAGATTAGCAACTCAGAAAATAAGAATTTTTTTCTCTTTTTTTTTTTATCCTCCTTTTGTGATCAGGAATGGGTTAAGAAATATGAATCTGTGTCATCTAAATTGTAAGAACCTTGAGTGATTTCCTGCTCACAATGATGAATTGTACATAACTGAGTTTTACAGTGTTGTGATACTAAGTGAGGACATGTTACAAATACTGAATTTTGTGCGGTTAATGTAGATTAGCTAAGCCAAACCTCAAATTACTACAAGAAAGGAATTGATTAATTACTTGTGATCTTAGAGAAGTGGTAGCTAGTAACATATTTGCAAATGTTTTTTTGCTTCAAGAAGTGTTTACATATTGCTTCAAAGGTTCTCTAGAAGTCAGAGAGCTAAGAGCTAGTAATTTATCATATTTATCTTTTCTTGCTCGTTAAGTTTACTTCATCTTTTAGCTTCCATGATCATAATTGTAGACGCTCTTAATTTGATGCATGAAAAAAAAAAGAATCAATTCGATCAGAACATGCATCTTAACATAAATAATTTGTTCAACATGGAGAGATTCTATCAAATCAAAAAACATAGAATATTAATATTGGCTACGATCCATTTCACAAACTTTTTTATTGTGAAAATCCCTGATCTCGAAATCCCAAAAAAGATTATAAAACTTGGTAGCGACTGGCCTCGCCATTCCTCCAGCTGCCTGCCTGCTGCCAGCACTGCTCCTGCAGTGTTTGGATTATGCTGGCGTAGGGACGCAGTCATTCTCATGCATGCATCACGCAGGAAGAATGGTTGTCTGTTTCAGTCAACTCTCCCGAGCGCCAGATTTGGGGAATGAAGAAAAGAGACTGCAAAGCTCAATGAGATTGCCGTATTATGCAATCAACATTCAGTAGCTAGTGCACTAATTGGCCGTGTATCTTTGATGTGTATTTTCTCCCCCTTTATGAAAACTTAGTACTTAATGATCAATCAATGCAGGGCCTCAGCTATTTTAAGATCTATAGATTCATTAATTGGAAAAAGATTCAGGTCGCTGTCAGTAAAAGAAAACAGATAAATCACATTGATTGAGACGAGAAGATACAAATATTATTTGGCAGCAAAGCATAGTTTTATACTACAGGAATTAAAACTTTTACAGCCCCAAAAGCAAATACTAGAATGGCTGTACATAGTTACTGCAAAACTATCTGACAAAATTTAATTTTTCATCGATTTTTATAATTATTGCATAACAAGAAACGGTGAAATGCTAAAAGGTGAAATTTTGAAAGCAGAAATGTTAAATTAAGAGAGTGTTTGCTTTATCAACGCATGCATGGTCCATGAACTTTTCCAAGGAGGAGAAGGAAAGAAGAAGAAGAAGAAGCAGTAGAAGAAACAATTCTTACGAACTTTTAAGGTTTCAATTTTCAGCCAACAGACTACAGCTACATCATCGGCGGCGATAACTTCCAACTCCAACTGCTGTTCTTTGTAATGGAGTTGCTCTTCGCTCACGTGATCTCGTCTATTCCATAACCAGCAGGCAACCCCGTCTATGAATCCATGGAGTACGAACGCATCTACAACCATCAGCGCTTGTCTGCTCGGGTAAATATCTCATCTTTTTTTATCTCCCTCTGAGCTTAAAGGACTTGGTTCTGAGATTGGCAAACAAAAGCTACGATATGTGTCACTGGTTGCATCGATTTCGACGTAGATATTTTCGTCCTGCGAGCGCTGCGCTCCGATTCGACGTCCTTACCTGCTGTAATTCGAGCTTAAAAAGATCTGAGATGCATTTATCATAAAGTAATACGAATACCTATTTTAGTCAGATTTTTGGGCTAAAGTTGGTATTTTGTGGTTCAAGGGTGGCGGATTCTCTCCCAAGAAGTTGCGGGAAATGCTGCTTCGAACTGAGACGAGGAGAAAGGAAGAGGAGGATCACGAATCGAAGGCTTCGTTGAGATCGGATCCCTCGGAGCTTGAAAGCGGAAGTAAATATATGCTTTTTCTTGTTTTTCTGCTATCAAAAAAGCTTTTTTTAGCTCTTTGATGAAGGGATGTGTGGTGAAATCTTGCAGGGGCAAGCGCGGCGGATAGTTGCAAGGATGTAGAATGCTCCACATCGACGGAGGTAGCGAGCGGCTTCAGATCGAGAGATCAGGCGACGGGCGCTGTCCGGATTAGGGCACAAGAAGAGGACTCCACCGAATCGGACAGTGGGTCCGCCGGATTCGAGTTCCAGAAGGCAGAGCGGACGCCGCACCACCGGTCGACAGCTACGGCGGCGATGGTGCCAGTTTTCTCGAAGCCGGCGCCGTCGAAGTGGGACGATGCGCAGAAGTGGATCGCGAGCCCGACGTCGAACCGTGGAGGAAACAAGGGCGGCGGGGGAGGTCAGGCGAAGAAGGGAAGCTTCGCGGGGTACATGAGTCGACAGGCCGCGGCCAAGGCTATTCTGGATGTGGTGGAGGAAGCAGACACCAAGCAGATGGATGGAAGCCAAGAGAAGAAAGAAATGGGCGGCGCAGTGAAGAATGTGAGTTGGGTGGGTGAGACTCATCCCACTCCAGATTCAGAGGCGAAACCGGCGACTGTTATCGAGAATCCAGTGGTGGATTCAGGTGGTAATGCTCATTTACTCTGAATCATTTTGTCAAGTATTCTTCTCTAAAATGCAGAATTTGATAATTATTGACTAGAATGTCTAATCTTAGTTCATCAGCACTGTCTTCTGTTATTGCTAACTGAATAATCATACATTTTGTCTTGCCAACTTAGATGTTAAACAACTAATCGGATCATTGGATGCTTCAGTTTTGTGCTTTTGTTTCTTTCATCAAGGTTGTTCATCTCTTTGGATTTCACGATACAAGATAGTCTTCTTGAAATGAGATTCTATATTTCGATACTGGTTGCTTGTCAAAATGTGTAATGTGGTATTTATGATGATAACTTCCAGTTGATTAGTTACTTGATTGTGTTTTGTTGTGCTCAAGAATGAAGCTGTAGGCTTATTCGTTAACTGTTTCTTTGAAATTAAAAACAAACACAGTCACAATTATTGTTTACTATGATGTATTGAACACAAGGTGCTGCTTTTAGAAATGGATGGATTTTGGCACAAGTTATTGCATGTTCTTCCAAACCACATTTATCTATCTGTGTTTAGTTTTCATTGATTCAATTTATGCAACACTTGGAACGCTATTGTATCTGTAACTTTTTGCAGTCAATTGTTGTCGGCATGATTCATCATCTACTCAAAGTGTTACAACTTTTATGACACCAGTGCCAACTATCAGGGCTGTATCCATGAGAGATACAGGTACCGAAATGACTCCTATTGCAAGTCAAGAGCCTTCTCGAACAGGAACCCCTATTAGAGCAACTTCACCCCTCAGTAGCCCACCTTTATCCCCAGGTTCAACTCAGACACATGAAGGTCCCCATGAGGATTTGTGCCTTAAGGAGTTGTCTGAAAAGGAACAGCAAAGGAAAACTAGGAGGGAGATAATGCTGCTAGGCCAGCAATTGGGTAAGACAAACATCGCCGCATGGGCCAGCATTGAAGACAAGGAACTCTATGCATCTACTTCGACTAATATTGTTTCAAAGGACCATTCGGCTAAAAGTATCGTTGTAGCTCGTGCATTGGCATGGGAGGAAGCAGAAAAGACCAAGTATCTTGCTAGGTATTACTGCAACTGTAAATTTCATGTTGTTTCTTAGGTTTTCTCTTCCTCAATGCTAAACAAGTTAGTCGCACTATATAAAATTGTCTCCGCAGGTTTAAACAAGAAGAGATCAAAATCATAGCATGGGAAAATCATCAGCAAGCAACAATAGAAGCTGAAATGAGGAAGATTGAGGTATCCCATATGATTTCTACAGAATAATGTCTGTTTCCATCGTAATTAATTTGTTATATTTCATTCAATCAAACTCCATAGATCCTTTATGTTGGATATTTGATGAGAACTAGATACTTCTTTGGAAAAACTAAAAAGAATGTTGTATTACAATTTTCTTTTATCATATTACATGTCAATGATCTTCAATTACACAACTTTTTCTTGTACTTTGGTCATTTTGTTGCAGGTAAAGGTAGAAAGAATGAAAGCATCCTCGCACGAGAGATTAATGAACCAGTTGGCAATTGTGAGAAACAAAGCTGAAGAAAAGCGAATTGCAGCAGAAGCAAAGAGAAATCGACAAGCTGCAAAAACTGCTCAGCAAGCGGATTACATTCGAAGAATTGGTCGGCTTCCTTCCAGATTGTCTTGCTGGAGTTGGTGCTTTTAGTGCATTGTTTGGATCAAAAGATTTCAAACCACAGTCGCCTTGAGGAAGACGATTCTGTTGTCTTTGTTAATTCGATAATGTTTTCCTTTGCCTGAAGCCAATTTTTTTTTTTTTTTTTTTTTAAATATTTGCTACCACGGTGATCAATTTATCGCATGAGAGCATGTATCAAATTATGAGGGAATAACTTTTTTAGGAATAAAATACTATCATATTGGTGGGGTCTTTTACAGTAGGGCTATAAATAAATCAAAGCCGAATTAAATTTTAGAGTGTTTAAATAATTATTTGATAAGGTAACTGAGTCAAATCAAGTTGAGTCTAAAATGAACTAAAATTTTAAAATAATCATTTAAGCTTAACTTGATTTATTTTTTATGAGTTTGAGCTCGGTTTAAACTTGGTTTAGCTTGATCATTTAGATATTATTGAGCTCTCATTACAAATTTGACTTGAATTTGATTCATTTAGAGATTATCAATCTCTTAATTTAAATTTATTAATTGTTTAAAATTTTTATTTATTTAATTGATTATTTCACTTTGTTGATTTAAATTTATTTGTGCTATTTTTTTTTTTAATTTAAC
>JBAMIE010198632.1:0-11287 GCA_037177295.1 Kaempferia parviflora
AATTAATACCCTTACTTTGTGCCAAATTAATAAATTAATTAATTTAAAAAAAAAAGATTGGGTATAGTTGAAGCAATTGATGAAAGTGGATGCTTCGACGTCAAGAAAGCTGAATAGGGTTTCAGTCTTACGCGTACAATTGGTCTCTAAAACCGAAAAGGAGGCCAATTTAATTTGGAGATTGCAAGCTCAAAGGCGTAAATACAATTAAGTATTCTCCAATTAGGGTTCTTAAGGATTCATTTCACACAGTTCCCACCTCTCTCCATAATTTCCACTGACCCGCCCCACCTTTTGCTTTTCAATTTTGTGTAAATTATATTAATTTTCGATAATATATGTGTTCTTCCTGGAAAGAGTTCGATTCCTTTCAGTTCCGTGTTTGATCCCGTTTCTCCTCGCTGTTCGTTCGTTATCTGTGCGAGATTTCGTCCCGGCTCTGTAAAGTTAACATTTTCGATCGTCCGAGCACCTAAAGCTGGGATTTTGGAAGCCGTAGCTAGTGAGTGTTTCGGCGCTTGATCCCTTCCTTGTCTTGCTTTAAAGTCAAATTCGAGTCGTTCGATGGCTCTCCACCATACGGGGCCGGGGTCGGCCTCCGGAACGGCGTCGAGCTTCAGCTCCAGTTCCGGGCTCCACTTCCTGAAATCGCCCTTTGGGGACACGACGTACACGAAGGTCTTCGTCGGGGGCCTCGCTTGGGAGACCAAGAGCGAGACGCTGCGCCGCCACTTCGAGCAATTCGGGGATATACTCGAGGCCGTCGTGATCACGGACAAGAACACCGGCCGGTCCAAGGGCTATGGCTTCGTGAGTATTCCTTGGGTTTGCGTCTTGATGAGTTCTTGCAGTGTGCCGAAGCGAGATTGCTTTAGTTGTTCTTTTGTGTTTGTTTTCTGTGTTGGGATTAGGTCACTTTCCGAGATCCTGAATCTGCGAAGAAGGCGTGCGCCGATCCAACCCCGGTTATCGACGGCAGGCGGGCAAATTGTAATTTGGCATCCCTTGGACGGCCACAATCTGTTCTTCCATTTGGCGGTATACCAACTACGCTTTGCTTTTTATTGGATCATTCTCGCATGTCAAATATTTTTCTTAATGAGAAGAGAAATAGTATAAAAAATCTCCGTATCTAATGTGCCAATGCTCTTTTGATTACCAGCCAATTCATTGTTTCTCCCTTGTAGTCATCTTCTTGAATTACAGTCATGATGTTGCATTGCTACTGACAGTATCTTTTGTTTCTATTGCAATAAGGTCATCTATATGACATTTATTTTTGAATTTACTAAGTGCACATCTGTGCCATTTGAGGCAATCAAAAGATATTTACATTTTTAATTTCATTCATGTGAGATCATGCACATTGTTTTTCTTTTATTCAGCTGCATCTTGAAGGGGAGCCTTACCGTAGCTGTAAAGTTGTTGCCATGTGATCTTGTAGTCATGGGTTGCGTATAATAGACGTAATGTGGTCCGACCTTTCTCGAGGACCCCGCATTGGCGGGAGCTTCTTGCACTGGGCTATCATTTTATTCAGCTGCATCTTGGTGTATTGACTTATCAGAAGTTGATTGATGGCTTAATTGCACTGATCTATTAAAGTAAATAAAATTGTTGGACATCTTTTACTGCCACCATGATGACATTTATTTGAATTTTCACAGAAAAACGTATTTCGAGTCTTACCATTTTCCCTCCTCATATCCTCCAAAACCATATCATAGAATCTCATCATCTTCCCTTGAGAATTTTGCATTAGTTTGGATTTTGTCAGCATAATATTGATAGTTCAGTAGAAAAACTAAACTCACCAACACATAGAGGAATGAAGATGTAGAGATAATTATGAATCTTACTATGCATCCATTTTTAAGAAATACTCACACTAATTATAAAATTCTCCCCAGCACACTAGTTAGAGGCTGTAAGTAGAAAAGTGATCAATTTTCTCTTTATAGAATGTTCTTCTTAAAAGAATTTAGTTTTGTTACTTTGTGTTATTTTTGTCATTGATGCATGTACACCATCATGGTGGTCTCTAGTCTTAACCTCATTTTTTATCATCTGGAAATTTATTGTGAAGATGTATTTCAGGTAATGCTCAATGATGTATTATTCTAGGGGGAAGCCCATCAAATATGAGCGGAATGTATGAGTGAGAAAGACCATACGATGAAAAGAACAGGAAATGAAGAGGAAATGGCATAGGGTATATAGGAGGAAAAGTCATTGTCTAGTCCACGTGCATTGGCTTTTGATCTGGTCCTGCTTCTTTTGGTCTAGTTAATCCCTTGTCTAAGGACTGACTTTATTTCTTCATAATCACGGAGGCTAATAGCTACCTATGCTTATTTTATCAAACCCTTGATAAATTTTCCAAGTTTCTTTCATATTGTCTTCTGGTTTCTAGAAATCCTCTTCCATCAAAAATTTTTTTAAAAAAATCAAAAGGAGATTATGAGTGAAATTTAAGAATGTGAAGTATGATGGAATGCATGATTATTTATGTTCTCTCATTTCCCTAATAGGCACATGAGACATGGTATTAACTATTTTATAACAAGATCATTGGTCATTTTTTTGTTTTAGTTCGCCCAAGGACAGTAGCCCCCTACGTTGGAGGTATGCTGGCTCAGCGAGGACCATTTGTTGGAAGCCCCACACAGCAATTATTCAGCTATCAACAAGGGTTTTCATATCCCCAATATGGGTTAGTTGATTGCCAAAATCTTCCAAAATCATAATTGGTTTTTGTAAAGGATTTTTCCTTTGAATCTACAGAGTTTGGTTTCCTTATGGGATAGTTGTAAAGAGTTAATTAGTAGGATGAATGAGTGCTAGAAGCACTTAGACTAAGTTGTGGAGTAGAAAAAAAAAATACTGGTAGTATTCTGTGTTCATATTTTTAAGTTGGAATGAAGTTTAGACGGGATATGTCTCTTCTCTGCTTCTACCTTTTGTAACATCTTGGCCTCGTTAGGGAAGATGAAAAGCTGTTTTGTACATCTCAATAATTTCCATAATGAGTTGAGATGTAAGCAAGAATCAAATACTCTTGTTGTCTGACTATAACAAATTTTAGGAAGATAAATAAACTCTGGATCTTATCTTATCAGAAAGTAATAATTTCTTGTGAAGTATTAAGTGAATCTAATCTATCCTGTTTTTTGTTTCATTTTTATTTTGACCATTTTAACAAAATAGCCTTATTGTAAAGGTTGATTGAATAAATAAATGATAATATCAAAAGCACCAGCTCATGAATACTGTAGTTTATGTTGTGGTGGATCTTATGCACGTTAATGGTTGTCATTATCATGGCGAGGAAAATGATGAGGCTAGAATAGTACAATTTATTAGATTTAAAAGAGGACAATGGAATCAAATGGGTAGTTGATCTTGCATATTACTAATATTAAAATGATTAACCAGGCTGGGTAACATCGAGCCTGGGTGACTGGTTTGGTCCCACGGAAGTTTCCCACCGGCCACAAGGTAAATCGGGAAGCACTGGCGGTGGGCGACTCAGAAGCCCAGCATCCCTTAATTATAAGTCTCATTTAGAGGAAAAATCCCTACAAATATTGCATATTACTTCTATTGCACATTACTTGTGTTGCTAGACTTTTATTATTTATGATCGCAATAAGTAGTAAAACCACCTTCTAAAGTTGAAACTCCATAACATTATGGAGGTTGCTGTCCATGACCATTACTACCCATGTCATATAAAGGACATCTCTATTATGTTTTGTTTGTTTCCTTGTGCATTAATGTGATTCATCTTTGTCTCTTTGTGTATCATCAACTTTGTGAATAATACAAATATTGTCATAATAAAGAGAAGAAATTCCACCACATACAAATGCAACACCGGCATTATCTCCATACGTATGGTGAGAGATATCATGTGTTGGAACTTCATAATATTGAGGAGGTGGTTGTCCATGATCATTACTACCCATGTCATATACAAGGTCAACTCTATTTTGTTTTATTCCTCAACTTGTGCGTGATTGTGATTCATCTGTCTCTTTGTGTATCATCTCCTTTGTGGATAGTACAGCTATCATCATACTAAGGAAATGAAATTTCACCACAAACAAACCCAACGCCAACATCATTAACTCCACTTCAATGATGAGCGATATCATGTGTTTTCATTAGTCTCGGATTTAGATCCTTTTTACCCTCTTCTTCACAAGTGTGGATATAAGTGTTCATAAACTTTTATTTTAAAAAAATTCTGTGTCAGTTTATAACGTGAATGTGAAGGGAACATGATGTCCAACAGTCCAAGGAGCAAAATCCTTAACTATTTTGGGTCAATTATCTTATCAATTCATTGACACTCAATATATAGTTATATCACTAGTAATATTCATCATATTTTTAAATAACTTCTATTGTGCTAACCAAAATTTTCTTTTGTTTCCTTTACCTCTCACTCCTTAAATTCAATTTCTCTAACTAGTGATTTTATTTGTCATCTTTGGATATGTTTGTGTACCATTTTAGCTTTTCCGACCTCATTTTATCATCTACTGGAGATAAAGTTTTTATTGTGAATGTACCTCGTTGATATTCCACCACTTTCATTAGGTCAATCATTTAAGAGATTTGATGGTTTCCTTGCAGTTACAATCCATATGGACCTGAGTTCTTCTATCCACAGGTTTGGAACATAAATAATGATATCATATTTTTAAGCTAGGGCTTCTTTTGAAAAGTTAAAATAGCTGCATCTCCTATTATTACCTCTTTTTCTTGTTTGTCCAGACTGTATATAGCCCGTACACAGGACATCATTATTTTCAAGTTTATGGTATTCCTGAAGCTGTAAACACAGCCATTTATCCACATGATCAACTTGGCCAGCCTATCTCAGCTGGGCCTGGTTATATGGCAATTCAGGGTTACTCAACACCAGCTCACCAGATTGTGCAATTATGTGGATCAAATGTCAATGGAATGCCTGGTGCCCCTCGGCCAGTGATACAAGCATGCTATCCGGCTGGTACACTTCCGAAATTACTGCATCTTTAATTGTTTGATGTCCATTATTTACCAGTATTATTTCAGTTGACTGGCTGAAATGGAGTGCCCTTGTTCAAGACAAGCTTGCCATTTCCGGATACTTGAGATTTGTGTAGCATTTTATGTGTTCAATTTTAACTTGAGAATTGGACTGCAAATCATTTTCCTTCTACGTTAATTTGTCATTTGATCTTAATGAATATATTCTAAGCTAAAAGGAGGTCCAAAAAACATCTGATATTCTTGTTCCTTTCTCAAATATATGCATCTCCTGGGAACTTTCTGTGTAATGGGCACATTAGCTCATATAGTTTAACATTATGTTTCATCTTTTTAGGAATACCGTCCAATGTTCCAACCCAGCCACACTTCATAGTTCCTGCCCACTCACCACAATTTGTGCAGGGCAATGGTTCAGATCAAACGACTGTTTGAAATGTGCATCGTGATATCATCTTGAGGTACATCTAGGATCCTTTTGTGGTTCTTTCTAGTTTTCTGCAACTGATTGTAACAGCTATTTGCTTCCTGTAGCAGGTATCCTTAGATTGCAGCAGGACTAAGAAGAGCAGTACTTCACATTAGTGGCATGCATTCTTGCCTTGCAAGCTATTATCTTTGCATTCTAGAGGTTAGTTCTAATTTGTACTAACATTTGTGGGTAATTTGATTGATTTCTTTTTAGTATTTGAGGTTGTGTTGGCAAAAAAATTATATATGTTTGTCCTTAGTATGCTAGTTTTCTGATAATTTCTAGGAGCAACAGCATATACTAGAACCTTCAGTCTTTTACCCATGGTTTAAAATTTCGTTCCGTGTCGGGCACGGCGCACCGCGACCGATAGTAGTAATAACATTTACAAAAAAAAAAAAAAAATACTGTTACATTAGCCAGCGTGCTAAATTTTTAGTAGTTCTTTGATAGCATAGCATCCCTGTCATGAACTGAAGTGACTTTCAGTTCTGAAACTCTTAATGAACTCACATTACTCTTACTGTCTTTCAACGCTGTAATTGTTATTCGTTGATCTTTCATACCACATGTATTCAAGACCCAGCTAATTGTTATTCGTTAATTTTTCATCCTCAACCATTTCTGGTTTAGCTTTTGGATGGGGTTCCTATAAAATTTCTAGTTAAGTCACTAAGTTTATAGATGCATGGAGAAGCATGCATCCTGGTTTTCTCTTCAGATCTTAAAGAAATGAGTTAATCTTGACTTTTGGTATCAAGGTATTTGTGCAATATGTAACTCTATCAAAAACAGGGCAAGTCCTTGCGGATTGTTTTGAGTTCGGATCTTTTTTTTTTTCAAGTTCTTGTTCACTTGCACAAAGAAATCCTAGTTCCTAATCTCTGTCTGGCTTAATTAAGCTTAATACCATGACACTCGATGATTCATGCGCCTCCATTATGTATTCTAGACACCCGACTACCAAGATAATACCAGATAACTACTGTACATCTATCTAAAAGGTCAATTCGAGTTTATATTGTGTTATTGGTTTTAATGCCAACCTTTCTAATGCTTTCAGTAGCACGATAAATAGTCAAATCTGACCAGGATGTAGGCATCACACATCAATAACCTCCGTTGGAGATGCTCTCATGTTTTGTTCTATGATAGTTTTTTCTTGGCTGCTTTCTTTGGCACTGCTGATCAGAAACACAATGCTCGTTACTAAAAGAAAACACTTTTGCTTTATTTGTTAAGAATCACAGAGATGAATCCTCTTTTGCAGGTTGTCCTTGTCATTGTCAGTTACAGAAGTCATCGAGTTGCTCCGACGGAGGGAGCCAGAAGCACGAGAGCACAGATCGCTCTGTGTGCAAGGGCCGGTGGATACCCGCCCATCCTATATGCAGCATATATGCACACGTGAATTGAGGAGTCAGAATTGGAGTCTGACAACTCTTTCCACTTCTGCCTCGATGGAAAGATCGAAGCTAATTCCACTGCCAACTGATTTTGAAATGTTCTTAAATGGTAACAGTGAACTTGATTGAAGCTTCATCGTGTCGACTCCCTATGGAGTCTATTATTAGATAGATCAGATACTATTAAACAGTGTCGTGAAAATAAATAACTGGTACTTGAAGGTGTTAAGATAAGTTTCTTCAGATGCATTTGCACTCTTACCTGTGCCAAGTATCCTGACCATTTTCTCTTTTTTGAAATAATTGCACAGCGCAGGCAGTCTCAATAGAAACAGCATCAGATGTTGTTTTAGCTAACAATTCCTTTTGTCTTTAATTGGATCATTATACTAACTGGAAGTTATCACGATATCACAACTATATGCAAAAGATGGATTAAACCTAGCAATATAAGTATGAACAAGTGCCTTTCGCAATACCTTCAAGGGAGAGTTCGGTATGGAAAATTGAACTTCCTATGAGATTATGAACCAAGCAGTGAAAATAATGAATATTGTAATTCCAACATCCAAATTATTGAAAAAGTAATTGAATTACTATGGAATTCTGAAAAGTAAATAAGAATGGGGCAAAAAAGATTGATTACTGCAAGATCCTATCAGCAACAACAAATGACGAGTACAGTTACGTGAACAAGGTAACCACATCCCTCCTATATCCCCTAACTATCAACAGCCTTGGAACATTCTCCACTAGAATATCCATGTACTCCATGTAAAAGTATGCAGGATGGTTCGAAGGAGGTGGAGGAAGGCTAACCAGCACAACGGCAGCCATCCGCGAGTATCTGAGGATGGTTGAATTTAGCTTTAGGGTTGTGTAAAGGAACTTGTCAACTTGTTGCTCATTTACAACTACTGGCTTCCCATCTGCCATCAAGGATTTCCCTTCTCTTTTGGCAGTCTCCTTCATCTCAGCAAGATACTCGGTAATTCGATGTTGTGCACCAGCAAATGCCTCTGTGGATTCATCTTGTTGACCCACATTGTCGACATTTGCTTCCCATGACTTCATTGTTATGACAATTACCTCAGCTTGCATGCGAAGATCGTAAAGGAACTTCTTAACATCAGTCTTGAGGACTTCAGCATCTGTGTCCTCTTCAGCAATGCAGAAGACCTGGATCTTGCAGCCTTCAAAACTCTCTTTTGTCAGTAGGAGCTGGGATAGAAGAAGCATGAGTCCACCGTCTCTCACGATCCAATAAAGGTCAATTGTGCCAAACTGTTTTTGATACTCGCCAGGCCACTCATCAAGGCCTTTGACTATCACGACTGCCTTGTTGGCGATAATGCAATCATTAATAATGCTGACAAAAGTAGATGGAATCTTGGTGAGGTTCTCCCGACGCCAAATCTCAGGATAACGCATAACTACAATATTGGGCTTAAGGTTGCCTAGACCCATTATCTGGACAATTCCACGGAAACCATCAGCCATTGAAGGTGCAACGATAATCTCAGCCACTGCTTCACAACGTTTGTAGTCTATGTAGGTGCTCAACTGGTGGCAGGCCGTCTTAGCATCCTCAGCCAATTCATGATAGTCGCCATCAAGAATTGAGACAAAAATTGACATACCACGACCTTTTTTCTTCATGCAGTTAGCAAAATCTGCTAGCTTTGGGTGACAAGGAACATTTTCTGGTAGCTTTCCCCATGGGCGACAGAAGATGAGGGGGATAGGGTACCAGTTCTTTGGATGTACGTGGTTTGCTGCAATAATCAATAGGCATAAGAAACCAATAATGGTAGTGTTTCATTAGAAAGGCAGCACTAGTATTTAGTATATACTGTAAGACAATTAGTTATCATTATACAATTGTGTAATAAACTGAGCGACTACACATTTTCCTCCAAAATCATAACAAAACCAAAACTTCATGCATATGTACCTCCCAGTGATCGAAGACTTCGCAAGGCTAGTTGAAAATAGGCACTCTTGAACCCGTCTCCCCAGTCACCAGCCTTCCCTTGTATGCTCACATAATAATAAATGAGACTAGCAAGGGCCAAAGATACCACAGTGAATGACCAGGAGATGAGCAACATGATCACTGGATAGATCAAAATTAATCTTAGAAATAAAGCATTTTACTGGTCAAAAAAGGACTCATGTCTGTTGTAAGTTGGTCTAAAATTGTTACTTTCATTTAGATGGTATATCATATATAACTAGATGCCTCAACAATCAACACCTTATCTGCAAAAAAAGGGCATACCAATGCAGAGCAATGCCCCAACAAGCGAGAGGCTCCAGTGGTGAAACCTCCATCTAGGGCGCCAGCTAGGAGCATCGAGTAGGTCAAGAAGGAAGCAGGATAAGTTGACTCCAGCATAACATAGAAGGAAGAACATAGTTATAGTAGGTGTGATCAGATCTAGGTTTCCAATTAAGACACAGCTGATACAAATGAAGGCAGTAAAGAGAGTTGCCAAATGAGGTTCTCCTCCTTCTGTGACCTTGAAATATTTAAGAACAGGGAGGATGTCATCATTTGCTATTGCCGCAAGCAAGCGTGGTGCACCTGTTAAACTCTGAAGTGCAGCACCTAAAGTGGAGAGCACAATCCCAACATATATAATTGATGGAAAAGGCCAAGCAACTTCAGCAGTCAAAAGCCTGCACAAGTTTTAAGATGAGACAGGAAATACAACCAGCATGAATGTAAAAAAGAGATATTTTCAGGTCAGACCCAGTAAATAGAGCAAAGAATATTTTTACATATAAATCTTTACTAATCCACTTTAAAAACTGATTCAATCAAAAGAATACGGATTGATCATACAGATCACCTCTAAATTAAGAGAATCCATTGGAGAACCATGAAGCTACCGAGAAGAATGAGGTTGGTAATTTCAAGATAGAGAGATTTTAAAATAAGCCAGTGGATAAAAAGGACAATATTGCCTTTTCATATGGTCCTAACCAACACGTTCATGTTTAAATCAAGCACAATCAAGTGATTCATAAAATCTTTTCAGTGAAGAAAATGTAAAATATTGTTGCAACAACTTGGTATTGTAATTATATCACAAGTGTCCTTGGTTTTATACAACACATGGATTCAGTGGAATCAAGATGAAGAATCCATTTCAGAAAGTGATGCAACTATAGATGAATAATTTCATCCAAACATACACGTTTCTGCAATTTTAGATGTTTTTCCCTTTAAAGAGATGAATTAACACACCAAGTCTTGTCTGTTTTAACATCACTTAACTAGGCCAACCAGGAGGAAGACAAAAAAAAAAATTTAGAATGATGACGTTACGTTGATCAAGTAAATGACAACTGTATCCTTTGAAGGATAATGTAGCCCTTTTTGTTTCTGTCTCTGGCTTGTCCTCTACCATTTCTACCTATTCTACATATGTAATTGGTATAATTGTCTAGTTATAAACACAAGTTTTAATTTCCTGTGGTGGAAAAGGTGCCTCTGATTATAACCCATTTCCTCACCATTTCCTTGCAGCAGGAAGTGCGGAAGACAGCTGGATAATGGAGTACCCACGGCTACAAGCCCTATCAGCACATATATACTGCCAAGAAGCTATATCTCAATATAGACCCCCAGTAGATACAGCAATGGGTCCTGTAGGATACCTACCAGCAAGGCAAGCAAAAGATGAGCCTGTAAATATTAGCTCCTCCGTTTGAAGCAAGAGGAGGCAGGTTCAAGAAAAAGGAATTCTCTGAATGGTGGAACCTTCCGTCAGCTCAGCAACAAACCGGAGCCATACTAACAATACCTACCCAGCTAGGTATGTTCAACGACGTCTTCATGAGATGGGAAAGTATCACCAAAAACCTAGAAGCAGCTCAGAACTTTACCGACCCCCAAGACAAGGTTGATTTCATTGAAAACCTATTAGGGGAAGCTGAAAAATTAACATGGATCCAGTGGAGGGTAGTCTATCCTAATGAGTACCAAGAGCTTATCAACTCCGCTGAGGGAAGGAATGGGACACAAAATATATTATCACAAATCAAAAGGATATTCCTTTTAGAAGACCCATTCTAAGGTTCAACGGCTATGCAAGATGATGCCTACCGAGATTTAGAAAGACTAACCTGCAATAACTTAAAGGATGTGATCCAGTTTATGAACGAATACATGCGAATAGCCTCAAAAGACAGGTAGACTTTTTATTAGCCCTGAACTCTCTGAAAAATTCTGGCTTAAATTACCAAGAGATCTCAGAAGACGGGTAAAGGAAGCATTTGACGCCAAGTACCAAGGGAATTTAGTTGGCGTCCATCCAAGAATCCTCTTCACATACAGATACTTAGAGGAGGAATGCAAAAG
>JBAMIE010198643.1:0-11284 GCA_037177295.1 Kaempferia parviflora
CTTTATTCAACCATTTACTATCCAACGGCTTAGCGCAATGGCTTAGCGTCGTGTACCAACTCGGCAGTTTTGCTTGTGATAGTAATCGGGTACAATTTTAGTTCTCCATGATCCACCTGGGTGGTGATCATGGGCTGCCGCTATATCCTGGGAACAGACGACCCGAGAGAATCTTGAAACACAGCTGGAGGTGAGGCGAATCTGTTTCAAGGACACTGTGTCTACTCGGCAGTCTATACTCAAGAGTTTGCACTCTGCACTCGGCGACTCGGCAGTCTGCACTCGAACTCAACAGTCTGCACTCTACACTCGGACTCGGCAATCTTCACTTGGGAGTCTGCAGTCGACAGTCTGGCATACAAGGCAACTTAGTTTTCTAACAACTCACTGTAACTTTTAAGGCCGACAACCTAAGATTATTTGCTGAGATCATCTCGAAAGATAAGTTGGAATTGTTTGTATAATTTAATTAGTTAAACTTTCCTCTATCTCCGATAACCGAGGGTCAAAGATAATGTGTATCTAGAAATTACAGTGTATATGTGTTTTAACTAAGTTGTGAATTATGACCTTGACTCAATAATGCTATTAATATTTGTTCGAAAGATTGTGATGTGTAAGCATATCAAATAGATTGTGAAAGAGAAAGATGTTGAGAATTTTTTGTTCCTTAGTTGGGGTCAGAATTCGATTTATTTCAACGCTAAAATTTCTGTATGGCTACGTAATTCCTTAGTGAGGAGTTCAACTTTTTTAGCAACAGTAAGTGTGGGCACCAATAAGCCAGTGGAAATATATTGATTCTTTTCAAAGAAAAAGATATAGGGATTGAAAGGATTGTTGTGATGGCTACATATAGACTGTGTGGACATATATAGATGTTGAATTGTGCTTAAAAAGAATTATTTTGCCTTTTGGACATATGTTTTTTTTTTTTTATCCTTTTTCCCCATTGTACAAAATGAAAAGGAAGTGGAAGCCTTCTAGATGAAAAGGAAAGTATCAGTTTGCTCAGAGTTCATTACGTTTTTAGTTTGGAAGTTTTTCAGAAAAGATTGTTTGCCCCTTAAAATTTAATGAACTGGAATGGATTGCTCCCTAGGTGCAAATCCGTGTGGATTGCTCCCTTACATACAAGTTTCATCAGTTTTCTTCCACATCTATGGAATAATGACTACTGTACATTGTGATTGACATCCAGTTATGTATAACGAACTTTTTGTAGATTAAGTTAAACACCATGTCTTTTCTGAGGAATAAGAAATCTCACCGAGGACTTGATAAAATTCATATACAGAAGGTCTTTCTGAGAGATTGGATGGAGTTTCAAGTAAGTTCAATTAGGATTTTGTTCAATCCTTCATCTACATTCCAATCATTTATTTGTAAGAACTGATAAGATTGGACACAAGTGATCTGTCCATCATTCAATAGTTCATGCAATAGTGCTCCCGGGGGTACGGTGCAATAGTTAGGTCCTTCAAGTGGATAACCAGACATCTAAGGTTCGAATCCGTATTGCTGGGATTTTCCTCTGGTGGGACGATAAACTTAAGAACGTTGGCCGTTTATGTGAGCTTCTACGAGTGCTTCCCGTGGAAAATGCAAATCCCTAATTTTTTTTTTTTTTACTTATTTATTCTTTCTCCCGTCTAAATTCTAGATTGGACAAAATATCATATTACTAGCATATCTAACTCAGAACAACTCTTTTCATCCCTCTGCTGCAAATTTAGGTACACATAAACGACTGATACAATTGCAATCAAAAGAGAACAATGCAACCACGAAGTGGAACAAACTCTTAGCATGTAATGATGTCAAGAGACCACTGCCAATCCCCTGTTTCTTGTAAGGTTCTCAATTAGTATGGCAAAATCTTAAGTTTGAGTAAATTTCCGATTTGGTGTTTGATCCCACCTATGTACAATTATCAACAACGTCATCAAGATATCAAGAGTTGAGCTCCTATTCCAGCCACTAGAAAAATTGGTGGTTGAAGAACCCTAGGCCACGGAGTGCTATTAACAAACCATATCCTATGTAAATTACTTTACCTTTCTAGCGAATTGTACTCTGATTCGGTTTCCACTTCATGACAATGTATTTTGCACGCAGTATTATGTTTAAAAAAACTTATAACTTCTTAATAATACTATATTGTGAGAGGTTACAAATATTTCATTGTCCACTAGTCTCCATCACTAGACAGTAACACCAGAAGTCACCATCGTATTAATTGATGCAAACAATTTATAAGAAATTCACTGGGTAATTCAACATCCTTGTATGGTTTATCATTTTATCATCCTATGTTGCTCAGAGACTCAATTTGAGAAGAAGGAAAAAAGAACATTAATATTTATAATCTTCCAATCAATGAACCGACTCAAAAAAAAACCCAAGCAGGCAAGCTAGTAGTAATCAATTGCCCTAAAGCTTTTGAGTTGCATTAAGAGATGGCCAAAGGCTTTCCCACTATCCAAAGGTGATCGATTGTGAAAGTGATGGCTCTTTTGAGAGTACCTTTTGGTAGACCCTACGGCAGCACCTCACCTAGTGGGCTCCTGCACAAAAGGAAGAGCCACAGTAAGAAGACAGAAGGAAAAGTAGTGAGAAGGTGAGGTATTAGTTTTTGGATGTTGTTTACAGCCATGACAAGGATGTGGATATTTAGACTTATCTTTCCTTTCAGAATTTGTGGATATCATGATTCACATAAAATACATATCCTAAAGTCTATTGAGTGCTGAAAACTTTATAAAAGTTATGCAATTGCAAG
Source organism: Kaempferia parviflora (assembly GCA_037177295.1). Taxonomy (NCBI): domain Eukaryota; kingdom Viridiplantae; phylum Streptophyta; class Magnoliopsida; order Zingiberales; family Zingiberaceae; genus Kaempferia; species Kaempferia parviflora. Next base: position 2,783 of record JBAMIE010198643.1, read on the forward strand.
GCCTGTCAGAAACTTTCATGGCTGTTCTAAATGCAGAATAGATCACCACTGGTTCCTAGATTCCTAGCCTATGAATGACCTTATCAATTGAAACTCCTAGACTTATGTGGATAAGTACCGACCAGAGGTGGAGACTTTTCAATGGCATACTGTTCCTCACATTTCTGTAGTAGAACTGAAACAATTCTAAACACAAGAAGACAGGGAAATTTTAGCATTGGGTTAATGATTAGTCTTCTGAAGATTATTAGATTTGAATCAAACAACCAAATTATCAAAACATTTGAGTGTTAAAGTGAATCTTCTTACAAATATGCAAATCATTTGAGAAATTCCAAGATGCAGTAAAATTAGATGAGGCTGCTGGAGTTAAGAATGGCACTGCAAAATATTCATCTTAGTTATTGCTTATTTCAATAAGCAAATAGGCATAACTATTCAAGATACTAAAACTCTTGAGATATCTTGGAAAAATAAGAGATAAACCCAGAAGACTTGTTGCGAAAACAGGTAAAAAAAAAAAAAAATTCCTTAGACTTTGTAATTTTCAAATTCAATTAATCATTGCGCAAATGCTAACCAAGTGGTTAAGATTTTATTGCAAAATAGGAAAATCCTTTGATATTATAAAAATTAAGGGTGACTTTTTAAAATAAATAAATATTTGCTAAATCTGGATCCGTCACTTACCATCACCCACTTTTTCACCCGTCCGCTTTCCAGTGAACAAAGAAATTGGGTTTTCAAAGAAATTGCCCCGGTCCATAACTCTGCATAGTCAACGGGTCAATGAATCGATGGCCCACCGGTCCAATACTTATGGGCCGGTCTTGCATTGGGCCGGCTGGAGACGCTTGTTCTCTCTCCCACGGGCGCGCCAATGCCCTCAGAATTGTCCGTGGACGTAGACAAGAAAGAACAGTGGCATTAGGTTTGAGTTCGTCTTCTACCTTTGGCAAAGCAGACAATCTTGAAGGTACAAGAACAGGCAGAACAGAACGCTATTTATAACCCAAATGTCTTTCCATAGAGAATATTCTTTTTTACTTTTTAATGGGCAAGTGCATACATACATCTGGAAACTTGATGCAATTGCCCAGCTGCTTCGCTTGTTCTTGTCCAGTTTCTGCCTTTCTTACATTTACCACCTCTTTTGTCTCATTGTTTAATTTTCTTTTTCAAGAAGGAACTGCTGATATGTAGACTTTAATTTGTTGTCTATAGTCGTAAATTTTAAGTGAATGTTTCTTGGTCTGGATTACACCCTCTATCTTACTGTTTTTATCCAGAGGTAAATTTCCTTCAGATTTCTGTAGACAACAGAATGATACTTGTACTGTATGTATTAAAGGTAAAAAGAGGAATTTGATCTCGATCATGCCAATATAAAAACTTTAGTGAAAATAGCTAGCTTTTAAGCTAGACCCACGTACTTCATTTTTTTACTCTTTTGTAAGTATTGAGGTCCTAATTGTCCCGTATAACATTAAGTCCGGTCCTGATAGTTCAAATATCACTTTCACGTTCAGATACTATCCATTTGCCAAACAAGAGAGCAAGGGTGAATTGTGAACAGGATCTTAGCCAAGCTTGCCTGCAAATACAGCTTGATAGATGTATTACCACATCCGCAATATAGAAAATAACACTCGACTAATTTGTGTCATATTTCTTTTTGACGTGCTCAATATTGTCAATATCTGTAATCAGTCTTCACTTCGTCACCACTTAATGTAGTTGACTTCCTGCACCACTTTGTCTCCTTAGAAGTAAAAGATGGAGACAGAAGACTCAACACATACTCGTCAGGCTTATTGTTTTGTACTATGTGAGGGGGACCATCTCATGTGAATGTGTTGTTGGATTGCCCTTATTATCTCTAATCTAGCATGTAACTACACCACTGAGATGTTAACTAATGTAATGTCCAATTGGGAATTTAGAATTATTGAGAAATCTTTTCCTTTTGATGATGAATAGGCTAGAAATGAACATGACTAAGATGCTGCGAGTATAGAATGGCTGTTTTCAGCATGTTCAGAAGCAATTGTTGCAAATATAGTTCTCCCTTTAGCGCCCATCCTCATCCTTCAAATGAGCAATGTCATGCTTTTTTTTTCTCTTGAGAAAGTGGGAGACTTATTTGTATGTTTAACTGTATATAATTTAGCAAATAACAACAAATAGAATATGAGTCCCAAATTCAGCTGCACAGCTATTTGTTTCTCAGTCATCAATTTAAGGTAGGTACTTGCTTTTACAGAAGTAACATTGCATTTTCAACTGCAAGTAATACCATGTCCTTCCAAATATCATCTCAAAATATTCAGATTGTGATTCTCCCATATGTATGTTCAATATTCTTTTGATCTGATCTTGGAGATTCAAATGTATCAGATTTGGGGTTTTTACTGAACCACCCTGTGAGAGATTCCTTTTGAACTGCCAGCATTCTGAGCTGAACATAATATTCTCTGATTCAAGACTTTCAATGTCCTGAAAGTTCAAAATTGATATCCTGAAATGTCTTCTTCCTATATTATATTATTATCTATATTATATATGCCTTATTAAATCCTTCAAGAATGACTCTCAGGATTATCTATACTTCCATAATGGTAGCTTATGGACAAAGTCCCTTCAATCTCTGCACCAGTTTAGAAGCATCAGTGGATGGAGAAGTTTTACATCTAGTATAATATTTAAATTGCAAGTAAAAGAGAAGTTATTTTCTGTTTCTACCACAGGACAGTAATAGTATGAAGTAGAAAGACCTTTATCCCATTTGTTATTTGGATTAAGTTGGAACTTGCTACAATTATCTATAGCACTCAGCTTGTTTATATAGACTCAGTGCCATGAAAGATACCAATGTGTAGGACAGATGCACAGGCTCAAAGTACTTGGCTTACAGACAGGTTCACTGCTACTGAGGGAATCCTTTTCTCCACTCTGCAAGAAAGAATATCATCAAACATAGAATATAATATATCGATTATTGGTCCATTAGCCGATAGAATGATGGATTAAAGCGTGGCACATAGATGTGAGCTTCTGAGTTAGGGGCCACCAATAATCTATCAACTCATCTGCTCTGTCATTTCTGGAACACTAGTGTGGGATCCTGTTAGCAAGACTTCCTGCGCGTTGCCAGACCATGTAGAGAGGGGCCGATCACAATGCTTTTCACCTTTAAATCTTGGATTTGAAGACCAGACAGAGACCCTCTTCCCGAGATGTGGACCAATGATATGCAGATAAGAAGTTCTACAACACCTATAGCTCAGAATGTTCATCCTTTCATGTCTACTTTTAAAGCTCATGGGATCCCAACACCACTGGCCACCCTGTCCATTCTTGTCAGCACCCTGAGATAATTCCCAACAAGATACAAGGTAGCTTTTTTGCAAAGTGATCAAATTGCTTCCTCCTTGGACTATGGATACTATTCATTTTTTGTCTCTTACCTCTTAGCTTTAGTGAGCTCTTACATCAGGTACAGCAGCAGTTGATGGAAAGTTAGCTAAGCTTCCCTTGGATCGAGCACATTCAGGTTCAGTTTTCATATTTATTCAAAAAAAAAAAAAAAAAAAAAAAAACATATTTGACAATTTGATTGATCTTCCTTAATGTTCTGGATAAACCATAGGCTAAATAGCTACAAATTTGCACTAAGACCAGTTCATCGAAACAGGAATCCTGAACAAGCATTTGGTGCTAAACTACTAGAGTAAAGAGGTTGTCTTGAAAACACAGTTACATGGAGCAGTCAAAGGCAGCCTCTTCTTGAATCTTTCCAACTAGTTGATGGACTGCTGTTGCAATCTTATCCACTGAAGCCAATTGGCATTCTTCTTCCACCTGTAGAATTCACAAGTCCATTAACTGCACGATAACAGTAGTGGTCAAAGAGGCCAGTAAACCTAACTGTACCTTTAGGCTAAAGGAATAGAAGACTATGTCATCAATGGTGGTGACATTGAGGTGGAGCGTGGTCAGGTGGAGGTTCTGCAATCCTACCACCAACTTCAGCAGCAGCTTCGGTCGCCGCCGTGAGAGGACCTTGAGATTGGCATGGCTGTCCACCATGGAGACCTCTATGTCAATCGCAGGTGCCATATGCTTTGCCTCCTTAGTCTCATTGGTTTTCTCATCGGCGGCCAACTTTGCCCTTTGAGACGAGTTGGATGAGTATCGGGAGAAGGTGAAGAGCTCAGCAAAGGGAGCAGGATCTGCTGGTTGCTTGATTCTTTTGCGGGCTTCCAGAGTCTGGACTAACTTTTCGAGTTCCTTGACGAAGTTTATTGCCCCTCCAATTATGGATGCTTGATCACTCTGTCCATTGAGAATTCAACACGCTAACTGTCAATGAATTCTGTTCAGAGACAGCATGAACGGGCAAGATCTTTAGCCTTGATGGCTAATAAATCAAGAACAACATGTCACCATCTTGTTTTGTATACTGATGGATGACAGTAAGAATCTTTCCCATGTTAGAGACCAAGGAACTCAAACTACTTACAATATGGGAAGTGAAATCTTTAATCTGCAATTGCAGTGAAATTAAGCAGAAAGAGAAGAGGTGGAAGCAAACCTTCTGCACGTAGGTGGCCGGCATGAGTGACCTGAGAACGGCAAGGTACTCATTCATCTGCTTCCTCCGATTGCGCTCCACCACAATGTGAGTCATCCTTTGATTTTCCACCTCCTCCTGGTTCTTCTGGCTCCTCCACCGCTGCCTCTTTCTCCGGCTTTCTGCCGGCCTCGGCCCGACGTCGAAGGCCTCATCAGCAGCCTCCGGCGACGAGGAATTATCGACAATTTGCACCGTCGTGGAGCAAGAGGTGCCCAAAGCCCCATTTTGTCCCCTGCCGACTTGCCCAGGAGCATAGCCACTCGCATCGCCTTCTAGTGGCAAAACCCGATCCTTATCATCTTCTTCTTCTTCCCCATAGCCCCAGAACTCCCCTCCGGTGTCGAACAACTCCCTCATGGTGCAGCCAAAGAGGTCTTGCGGGAAGACTACAGCTTCCAGTGCCATGGCTCTGCAAGTAGAGCACTAAGAAAGAGGACTCAAGCCTAACACACAGAAAAACCAAAAGAAACTTTCCTCCATGGGAGGAGGGGAAGGAGCAACTGGTGAAGTAGTAGGCTTTAAAGGCCTCAGTGACAGAGAACAAAACAAGGTCGTCACGTGAGGCGAGGAAGGGGAAAGGGTAGCAACAAATAACAAGGTGGCCGACTGGTCACTTGCGCAAGCTTGGGCGTGCTTGCAGTGTTAATGGCTTGGGACATAGTGAAAGAGTTAAAGGAGGCAAGCCATGTAAGAGAGATGCTTCTCTTTGATTTTGTCTACAACACTTGGAAGACAGAATCTCTACTCCCCTAAACTCTTGGGACTGAGGCCAGAAGTGCAGGGCAAAATGCAGAGCATGGTTTTGAGTGTAGTTAAGGAGTAGGCCATGTGGTCACGATCTCACACTCATTTTGATGATGGCACTGGAGCGCTCTCCCTTTCACTGTCATGCTCAATCATCAGTTTGAGCGATGGCATGAGAACATGGAAGATCTAACTAATAAAAGATGAAGTATCCGCAGTTAATAAATGATACAGGTTTTCTTCCATGAAGGTGATCATGGATTAGTTCATCACGCACACGGCCTATGAAACTGGGCTTCAGCATGCACACGGCGAACCTATTTAAGTAGAAAATGGCTAGGTATTGAAAAACTACAGGCCCATAGTTCATCTACTTCGTTTGAATATGTTTTATGACTCACGCAATCCTGCTTCATTTGCTGCAGATCCAACTTGATTTCGACAGGTTGCATTGAATTCAAACTTGTTGGTTATTAAAACGCAATTTCATTTAGTTTTGAAAGTCAAACCCTCAACCCCCGAGGCCCGAACCATCGTTAGCCACGCACGCACTGGCAGCCGTCACTCTTGAAATCTATGTATAATCTGAGAAATTTTAGATTGGTTACAGCAAAGTCAACGAGTTTTGAATTTAGATACCAGCGGTTTGTTTACTTGGAACGACAGAGAGCATTTCAACATTTCGTCGATGAGATAATGATTATCCTATGAATTATTAAATATAAATATTATATAAATATCAGAAATAATCTTTCCAAATAAGATGGTTACAAAAAATAGAAAAATATTAATATTATCGAAAATATTATTAAATAAAAAAAATCTTTCCTTAAACATCAATTAAACATACCTTAATATAAACTCTAATACTTAAGATTAAAGAAAGAAAATAAATCTCACCACAATTTCTATAAAGGAAAGGAATCCTAAAATACTCACAATCTAAAATAGGACTCCAAATATAAAAATAAAAAAGATAAAATTATCAAAAATACTTAAAATACTAAAAATAATTTAAAAAATAAAAAGTTAAAAATTATCAACTAAAAATACCTTAAATACAAAAAAGAGAAAAATTATCAAAAATATTTAAAATACAAAAAAAAACCTTAAATAACAAAAAAAAAGTAAAAATTATTAAAAAAATAATAAAATCTACGTCCTACCTACATCACTTTCAAATCAAGCCGTATGATCGAAGAGTAAAGTCGAACGCGGTCGACCAGTTCAGTTAGGTCCTGCGATTTAGCAATCAGTTAAATGTGAACGCGACGGACGGTAGTTCGTGAGGGAATCCAATTCGGGGAGCGCTAGCTCCACGTGCTTGTCACGGGAAACCCACGTGCCGTGGTATCCAGTCTATTGCAACCTGTCTCGGCAACTCCCCTCTGGAATTCGTACACGAAACGCTTAAAGGGTCCACCCATTCACGAAGTGCATGGGAGGTAGATTTTGGGTGACACACTTGTAGAAGTTGCTTTCGTTGGGGGAGAAAACGGCAGTGGCGGTCAAAGCTGTCCGCTGAGACTCGGCCGCCGCCTGCCTTTCCTTCTTCCTTCGTGGCCTTCGTTCGCTTCACCGCCTCCTTATAATAACCTCCTCCTCCACTGACACAATCCTTGTCTAAATCGCCCAACGGCTTCCTCCATGGATGCGAAGCGCACCGTTCGTCCGATGGACCGGCAGCCCATCGCAGCCGTCCTTTTCCTCCTCCTCCTCACCCTCCGGTGCGTCTCCGCTCAGTCCCCACCGCAATCGGAAGACCGCCCTGGATACTACAACAATGGCAGGTTCAGTCCGACTATGGCCATCATCATCGTCGCCATGATCAGCGCCTTCTTCATGCTCGGTTTCTTCTCCATCTACCTCCGCTCGTGCGGCGGCGACGAAGAGAGCCTCAGCTTCCGCCGCCGCGAGGCGACGGCGCGGTCACGGAGGCAGCAGCAGGGTCTGAGCCCGGACGTGATCGAGACGTTCCCCACCATGGTGTACTCGGAGGTGAAGGGGCTGAAGGTGGGGAAGGGCGCGCTGGAGTGCGCGGTTTGTCTCTGCGAGTTTGATGACGACGAGGAGCTCCGCCTCCTCCCCCACTGCGACCACGTCTTCCACCCCGATTGCATCGGCGCCTGGCTCGCTGCCCACGTCACCTGCCCCGTCTGCCGCGCGAACCTCACCGAGCAAGCGACCGGCGCCTCCGCGGATCCCGGCGCGCCGCCAGCGGTCGCTCAGGAAGCCCCTGCAGCCCCTGGAGCCCCAGCGCCAGATCACGTAGCGATCGCCATCGATCCGGCGGTGGAGGAGGAGGAGGAGGAGGAAAGGAAGGAGGCGGCCATGGAACTGGCGCAGATCGGGAGCCAGAGGCGGGCCGCTCGGTCGCGATCCGGGCGGCGGCCGGCGAGTTTCCCACGGTCTCACTCAACCGGGCACTCGATGATTCGACCGGTGGAGAACGCTGACCGATACACCCTTCGGCTTCCCGAACATATAAGGAAAGAGATTCTCGCCTCCCGGAAGTTCTCCCGATCCGCCAGTTGCATCTCGTTCCCGACCCCCAACGAAGGCAGCTCCCGATCAGGTCGCCGCGGCCGCGGCAAACCGGAAAGGAGCATCCAGCTCGGTAGATCGGGGCGCTGGCCCTCGTTCCTTCTCCGGAATCTGTCGATCAAGATCCCGGCGTGGGCGACGGGTAAGAGATGGGAGGGCGAGGTCTCGGGATCGGGATCGGGCTCCGGCTCAGTGAGGAAGGGGGAATTTGACGTTTCCGGCAAGGGAACGGCAGCTTATCCGAGAGCGCTATCGGAAGGGCCGGGAGCCAGTGACGCCTTCGCCTCAACCGCCGCCTCCGGCGACATACAGTCGCCCGCCGGCCGCCGCCGCCCAAAGTCGCCAAGGCCGACCTAATTGAGTAACCTTCTGCGTGTTATTCTTTACCATATTTTTTCCATTTTCGTAATTTACTTGTGAATTTCTTAGATGGATAATTAAAGGGGGGGTGGACCCTGTCTTCGTGACCAGATTAGAGATATGTACATAAAAAAAAAGCTTAAATTGTATTTTTCCCCCTTTTTTTTAAAGTGAACTGCGAGCACATACAAAAAAAAAAAAAAAAAAAAAAAAAAGGG
>JBAMIE010198677.1:0-11282 GCA_037177295.1 Kaempferia parviflora
ACCAAGATTCACTAAGGTACACATTAAACGCATTTTCAAAAACTCTGGATTGATCAACAGTAATTGACTCCTACTATATATCAAAAGATTAGATGTAAGTACTTTGGAAAGTTTATTTTCTAATTTAGAGCTTCATGAAACTCGATGTGCAGAATTAAGAAAAGAACCGCAACAGAACATTGCCTTCAAGGTAAAGATGGACAAACCCGAGTTAGATTCCTCGATCGACAATAATGAAGCAGCTCTCATGGTAAGAAACCTGAGTAATTTAAATTGGTATTTTCGATATCATAAAGGATAAATTAGGAAAATTTCATAAAAGTATATCCTAAGAAAATTTTTAGTTAATCTAGTTGGAAGGAACCTATATTGGGTTCCTAAAGAATACTTATGTCAGATTCATAAAGTTTCTTTTCACCCTTAGTGCAATATTATTTTCATGGATATTCTGATAATATTTTTACTTCAATTTATTTTTGTGTGAAAAATAAAAATATTTTCTATGAAAAGAAATTTTTTTTAAATTTTCTGATTAATCGTTTCTTTTTTATGAGTTTTTTAATAAAAATCATATTTTAAATTTTCAAAAAATCCTCAAACTTCCTTTTTGAAAATTTCAATTTTTAAGTTGATCGAGTGCTTATTATACATTTGTAGAAAAATTAGAACTATTTTCGGATATCAAATTATATTTCTATAAAATTTTATTTAAAAAATTATCAATTTTTCATTAACAATTTCTTACAAAATTGAAAATTACACTTAGATAAAAAATTTCAAAATTTTTCAATGAAAAATATATTTTGATTTTTTTCTTAAAATTATAATTTTTAAATATTAACAATAGTTAGAAAATGATTTTTTAGAAAATAAATTTTCTGCTCGTAGACTAACACTTAGAAATTTATTTTCTAAATTTTTTAGTCTCGAAAAACTTATTTTTTCCATTATTTAAGTTGAGATGCTTTTATCAAAATTTAAAATATTTTACTTTAAATTTTATTTAGAATTTCTTTTTTTTTTAAGTTGAGATAAATGTTCAAAATTCAAATTTATTGGTATTTACTTAAAATTTTCATATTAACTTAGATTTTAAATTTACCCACTATTTTTATGTGATCAAAGGGAGAGAATTGTTAAGTCTAGAACATTTTTATAAATTATTTTATGTTTGTTCCTTTGCTGTACTTTAATTGTTTAAATTTATATTTTAATTAAACCTAACTTAATTAGAGTTGCTCACATCAAAAAGAGAGAGATTATTGGTCTCCTGGGTAGTTTTGATGTGACCAACCAAGTTAGGTTAGTTCCTGTGTTGGTCTAACCCTTGTGTCTAAGTGTGCAGGATCTTAGGAACATAATGTTGGAGGCAATCGTTATGACCAAGGTTTAAATATTTGAGCAAAGTTTAAGTTATGATTTGCATGGTGTACTGATATGTGCTGTGGAGTGTGCGGGTGTACAGGTGCGATGGATAAAGTCCAAGTGGGGGCATTGATGTGTAAGTCCAAGGGTGTGCCCTTGGAAAAGTAACTCCAAGTGTGCTTGGTAAGTGAAGTCCAGGAGTGAGGCTCTGGCAAGAATGGAGACTCAGCTTGACGACTTCGGGTCTGGTGAAGGATGGAGTATCTGAGGGACCGTGGACAAGGCAGTAAAGGACAAGGTCGAGGGAAGCACATTTCGAGGCATACGCAAAGGATGACATGGAGAGACGAGTCGCGAGCTTGAATGCATCTAGGGATGATAGCTAAAGGAAGAAGACTTGAAGGTAAAAGGTCAAGGCTACAAGGAAGAGTTGAGTGAGTCGTGAGGACGAGTGCAGAGTGAAGTGTACTCAGGTAGCAGTCAACTAGTAAATGTACCAGTCCACTACGACTGCCAGGACAGTTGACTAAGACTGCCAGGACAGTCGACTACGACTGTCAGGACAGTCGACTGTGACTGCTAGGGCAGTCGACTGTGACTGCCTAGGCAGCAGACTATTAGCGAATAGAAGCATTTTGTTCAAGGGCAGTTGATTGGCGGCAGATCAGTTATGTTGTTGAGCTGGTTGCCTATATAACCAAGCCATAAGAGCTTAGTTATGGTTGACGAAATCTAGTGTGGTTAACATCAGATTAGTAGTCTTCTAAGCCTAAGCACACGAGAATCTTGGTCAAGGTTGTTGGGAGGTTTCTCCACCGACAAGGAGTTTGTGCTAGCCGGTGTTGCCGGAGAGTGATCCGCTGAAGGATCAAGGCTTCATCCACCTTACGGACACGTCGTGGAGTAGGAGAAAATTATCTCCGAACCACGTAAACGATCGTTTCTTTAGTTTGTGCTTTCTTGTCTTTAGTTTTTGAAATCCCTATTTTGTGTTTGTATTATATATTTTTGCTGCGCTAACCCTAGTAGGAAGAGAACCAGCCATCCATACTATCCCCAACACACAAGAAGTCGAGCGAAAGATACAGCGGATGAGAAGAATGGCGCGGGAGAGTGCTAACGGGTTCGGCGCATTCGAGGGACGCGGAGCTGCGGAAGAGTACACTGTCATACGAGAAGGACGTACATGACGTTTCGAGGGACGAGAAGCCGGGGAGGAAGATCTCTCGAGGAAGGACAGATGTTGGGTTCTGGTGAGTCCAATTCTGGATGTCCAAAATCACCCAAACGATCGCAGAAGAAGTCAAACGGAGCCGGACCAGTCAACACGAGGTTGACTGGTCCGGGGCATCCGGGGCGCCCGAACCGTCCAGGCACCCAGAATTGAAAATTTATCTATCTTGTCTGCATTAACAAGCCATTTGCGGGGAGATAGAGTTTGACCATCTAGGGCGCCTGGACCGATCCAGGCGCCCCGAATACCTACGAAGATAAATCTTATCATAGCTATAAATAGAGCTCTGGTTCTTCAGTTTCAGACATTTCAAACACTTGTAATCTCCTTGTATTCAAGCTTTTAAAGTTCTATGCTTCAAAAATCTGTACGAGGCTTCTACGCCTCCGAGGAAGGAGATTCTTAGTAGCACTTCAACTGTCTTAGAGTAGTGTTCTTCTGATTGCGATCCAAGTAACTCTGTTTGTGTCTCGTTCCTTTTTGTTTTAGTTTATTAATTATTATTTGTGTTTGGTTTAAGCATAATTGTGCATGAGAAAGGTTTTATTTTGTATTACAGGATAATCACCTCCTCTAGTCGACCGTCAAGGGACCTACATGCACAATATATAAAGTGAGTAGTAACATATGACAGTTTCTGGATTGCTCGTTCTTGACTTTGAGTTTTGCTGAAACCTTGGGTCGGATTGACGCTTATAGTTCCCTCAACCAGGAATACATCCTCACTGAGTCACTCTCCTCAAGTGACTTACCTTACTTACCAGTTGCAGACTTCCTTGACCAAGTCCCTATACTCACCAAGGCTTCCTGCCAGATTTTAACCAATCTGGACTTCAGCCAGTTGTTAACCCAACTGGACTTCCTTCTATCAGGTCTCAACCAACCTAGAATGATGGATCGGTAAAGCGATAGAGGGGAGTGAATATCGTTCGTAAAATCTTTTCGTTAATAGAGTGATAGCGAAAAAATAAAATGAAACAAACAGAAGACGTGTTCGATTTACTTAGTTCGGACTCCTACTCCAAGGCCCGTGATCTTTGACTACACCGATGGAAATCTAATATGTCACAAAATGTGTACAAGTACAGATATTTAGTACAATATTAAAGCAACTCAATACAAGATATACCGACGTCGAAGATAGTCAATGACGAGTACAAGTCGGAGAGCTTTTGGTGCTGGAGTTTCGCAAGTTGTAGTAGCAGAAGATCACGTAGCTCAGTGTCATAATGGAAAGTTGGTGCAAGAAAGTTGATGCCGAAGCTCTGATGTCGAGGCGTTTATATAGGCATCGTTCAGTCGACTGAAAAGTCGTTCAGTCGACTGATCATATCAGTTGACCGAACCTCCTTTCGGTTGACCAATCACGCTACTTTCCTTGATCGTCGAGATCTGATCTTCATCATTAATTGTTCAGTCAATTGATCCCGATGTTTATTCAACTGATTCTCTGATGCTTCCTTGTTTGCTTCGATCTGATCTTCAGCATTAATTGACATTGATTTAGCATCAGATCGGCTCACTAAGGCTTCCTCTGCCAGATATCGGGTTCTCGACCTATCTGGACTTTTGCCGCCAAGTGTCAGGTCCACGATCCACTTGCACTTCCTGCCTGGCTTTCACGATCGCTAAGTCTTCCTGCATGACTAGGGCTTTTCCGGTTGAGTAAATAGTCTGCACACTCAAGTAGCTTATCGGATCATAACAAGACTTAACTTGAACCATTGACAACATCAAAACTTAGATTTGATTCTGGTGCAATCTGCACCAACATGGACTTTATGCTAGCTATCAACCTAGCCGGACTTTAGCCTGGTGTTCTGGTCATTTAGACCTTATCAAGTTTATTATTCTACACACTTGGTAAACAGATTAGATACACATGACATCTAACTTTAATCCATTTATTATTCATCAAAACTTTAGTTAGATCATTGGTGCTAACTGCACCAATAGTGACAAGTTCAGTTTATAATAGTGTCCACGACTTGAATTTAAAATAAAGGAGATACAATAATTCTCATGTACGTCAGCAGTGGAAAGTCTCATACATGCACAAGTTGTTACTTGACCAGATATAACGTTTATAGTGGGGATTTTAGACAGATATGTTAGTAACCCATGATTACACACTAGAAAGTTGTAAAAAGAGTGATGCAATATTTGCAAAGAACTAAAGGACATATACTCACGTATCGGAGGTCAGATCACTTAGAGGTGATTGGTTATTCAGACTCCGATTTTGCTTGATGCTTTGATAGTAGAAGGTCTACTTCGGGTTATATTCTCATACTTGCTAGAGGGCTATATCTTGAAAAAGCATTAAACAGACGCTAGTAGCCACTTATACTATTGAGGCAGAGTTGGTAGCATGCTTCGAAGCATCCAATCCTGGGATGTGGTTGCGGAAATTCATCACAGTATTATAGATCATTGATGGCATTGATAAGTCACTTAGGATCTACTGTGATAATAAAGCCAAAGAACTTTATGCCAAGAACAACCGTAGTTTGTCAAAGTCTAAGCACATCGATATCAAGTTTCTAACGGTTAAAGAAAAAGTTCAGAGTTGTCTTATCATGTAGAGCACATCAAAACAGATTACATGTTGGTCGATCCACTCACCAAAGGCTTGATGTCTAAGGTGTTTTATGGGCATGTTGTGGATAAGGGAGTCCTTCTTATGAAAAAAGAACTCATCTAGTAGGAGTCTGTATTTATTTTATTGATCTATATTTGATAATAAAGATAAATATTTTATTTTGATGATTGTATACGTACTTAAAGTTCAAAACATTAATGAGAATTTATATATTTGTTTAACACTCTAAATATGGTACCATGATTTACTACTATTATTTTGCATTTGATGTGTGTAAATATGATACATATTATTTTTGGAATCATAAAGTTAGATCATGATTTGCTATTGTAGTTTAATATAAAGTATTTGTAAATATGATCAGATCCTTTTGGGTCACTTAGGATCAGTTGAAAATTGATATGTATTGATCACATTTCATACAATTTCCACTCTACACATCCACATTTTGATCTATGTCATTAATGACATTGCCATTGTTATTACTGTTGGGACTTTTTACGATTATATACAGTAGTTATGACTTCTTCAGTCCTATACCAATGAAGTTAATGGACCAGATTATTTAAAGAGGTAACTTGTACTCATAAAGTTTGATATCAACTAAATTTTTATTTATATTTCACATATAACTCACATATAGCCCAAGTGGGAGATTGTTAGATTTTATTATCCCTATTAGGTGGACTTTTTTGTAAGTTGAACATGTGAATATAATCCAACCCTTTAAAGTGATCTAACACATGTTTATTGGGTTCAAATTATTGGATACGAGTTTAATATATAGAATCCTTTAGCTAATCCGTTATCATCTATGGGCTGATAACATATTAGATTTTTATATAAAGAGGAGGTCCCCAATAGGGATAGAATTTTGACCTATTTTTCTGTTCCCCTATTGACAAGAAGCTTTTCGACGCCGTCATCCTCTAAGCCCCTTGAAAAAACTTCCTTCTTCTTTCTGCTACATTTTCTTCTACAGGGATCAAGCCAATGATGCTAAAGACAAGGATATAACTTTTTAATCAGGTTCCTTGTCTTTACATTTATGTATTACTTTGTTATGCCATATTATACAATGAACAAGATCTTCTTGTTCTTATTTTTTTCTATTCAAATTTTTATTTTAATTATCTAGAATTCATACTGCTTAAGTTTTATAAGAATCTAACACTAGAAGGAAGAGAGAACATGTCACGAGCTTTGGTGAGGTAGAATTTCATAACCTGTCTAATTTCATGCCTAAGAGAAATTCTTGATCAACCAACCACTGCCCTGACTCATTGTTTTTCTTCTAATCCTTCCTTGAGATCATTCTAGATAAATTTCTAAAATTTTATTATCATTTAATATTGTATGAATCTTCTAGACTAATAATGTACACCATTAGATGAGATCAAATTGATCTCAACCGGCGCTATTGGGGAGGAGAATGCCTATTAATACCTCCCTCCCCTTCATTTGCAATTCATTCTAAAGAACGATAATTTCTCTTTATTTATTAATCTCTTAGAGCCTCTCAATCTCTTTCTTAGTATTAACCTCTCTTATGTGGGGTTTCTTGCGAATTAGTCTTAGCAATTTTGTTGGAAGTGACACTAATTAAGCTTTTAACATTTAGGGTTTAAAAATATTTAGGGTTTAGAAGTTTCTAGCGAATTAGTCTTAGCAATTTTGTTAGAAGTGGCACTAAGCTCCTCCAAAATACCACAAACTAAAATTTAAGCTTTGCTTCCCGCTTGAACTGAACCAAAATACTTGTTGATTTAAACAAGGTTCAATCATAATTCGACCGAATAATTAATTCCCAATTCAAGTCAAGCTAAGTCATATAAAAGCCAATGCATGATCTTAATTATTGAATCTCAATACAACTTTATAATTTCTTCCAAGTTTTAATAAATATCAACTAAATACTAATAATAATAATTATTATTATACATTATTTAAAAATTTAAGAATATAAAAGACTGAAAGAAAAAAAATTCTCTATATAGGAACTTAGATGGACTTGTTCCAGTCATTGGAATGGGCATGCCAAACTTGGTCACAATTCCTATCCCACTACATGACCATGATTCATTCCTTAAAATACTTGTCACAGTGATCGATACATCGATCCCCAGTGTGTGGAAACACTACTTCATGTGCAATTGGCATGCACATAGATTCGTAGGAAACCCTATATGAAACTTAAACTATCACCTAGACATCAGACTGCATGTGAAGCACCACTTAGCTTGTTCCCCTTGTGACCATGAACGCTGTTTATGACTTTTATTCTCCGTAAGCTGAGTGCGCTCGTGACACTGCACTGATCTGTGTGCACTCTCCATGTTAGTTAATTAAGTTGGTAACATAGTCACATGTTCAAGTTAAATCCGCAGTTCATGGGAATTAAACACAACAAGGAGGCCTACTCCATGGCATCAATATGCAAGTTTAATGAACCACTTCACTTCCCCTGACGGTGAAGGAGAATAATCGAGCATGCATGTCACCGCAATCACCCTTTATGTAAAGTTAAGAGGAGAGCAGGGTTGTCCCCATGGGATGTCACTTACTTAAAGGGTGAGAGACTTAGATAAGAGATCATTTCTCAGTTTCACCCCTAATTAATTTAGCTATCGGTTATAAATTGACTATAATATACCTTGTTTATAGGTAAGATGAGCGGAATTGTCTTTTGTTATAAAATAGGAAAACAGGAAAAAGCAAAAGCTGCCGCGTTATGATTAAGACAAGTCTTCGTGGAACTGCATGCGGAAGGCGTCGTAGGCTTTATCAGTTGTTAATAAGAAGAATTTGGTGGCCATTTTTTTCAGTGCTCAAAAACAAAAGTCGCAGAGCCTTTCGGCGTTGGAAAATGCTTGACGTCGAGAGAGCAAGACGATCAGAGAAGTGTCTGAATTTGTGAGATCAAATTAAAAGATGGGCAATCAGTACTTCCAGTAGAATACATATTTGCAAATGTCTAGTTAGTTATAGCTCCCTGAATCATATTAATCAAACTAAAGGCACGCGGACGACAGAATTATATAATTGACCGAGAAAGCAGTTGGTCATCCTCGGTAGAGTGGCCCGGCGAACCGAGCCGAGAAGGACCTCGACAAGTTGTCGGGCTCCGCCGACGCGAATCCCTCGTCGAAGTTCTGCGCGTAGGTGTACGGGTCGTAGCACGGCGCGTGCGTCGGATTCGCGGAGCGCAACATCCTCCTCTTCTCCTCCATCATCCTCCTCCACGCCCCGCGCAGCCTCGCCCACCGCCCGGGCTGCCGGTGGGGAAATGGGTCGTCGTCCGACTCGCCGTCGGCTGACCGGGTGAAGCTGGAGGCCCTCCGGATGCCGCTGCACAAGTTGTTGACGTGGAGAGGACGGCGCGCGTAGGACCTCTGCCTTGTAAGGGAAGGGATGCAGTCCATGGCGCAGTCGACCCCGTCGGCCACGGCGACTGGCCTTGATATATATATATATATAAAGATTAGAGGTCGATGATGCGGTCGGAGCCATCGGATTGAGATTGAAGGAATGATCGATTAGCGCAGTACTGAAGAATATTAAAGATTAATTACAGCGGAGTTACTTTAAAAACATTAAAAAAAATGAAAATCATAATTTCAAATATTAAATGTTGTCATACTTTTTAAAGCCAGCTGTTGCGGTTGCCAAGTAGAAGACGCATATCATGTGAAAGGCAGTTATTGCGATTCATCGTAAAATTCTCCTAACAAGGAAAGAAACAAGGAGAAAAAAAAATAAAGTGATTTTTTTTATTCCCGTAGAGGAAAAACAGAGAAGGAAATTAAAAATATATGAGTGGTATCTAATGTTAGAACTAATTCCATCATACATGAGCTTAAGAATATATCTACGATGAAGATCTAGTTATTATCCATCTCAAGATAAGAAGAGAAAACTGATTCGATTGCATAATAAAAATTTATACCTGATTTTATCGCAATCGATTGATCTTAATTGACGCTGGAACTCCTGTGAATGCAGCGGAGGTCTTCCACAGGATTAGGCCAGCAACTCTCGTCTCCTCTCAACGGGGAAGAAGAAGCAGCAAGAGGAAGAAAGTTTGGTTCAGCATGCCCTAATTGAACCAAAACTCATCTTTTATATACTTGGCCCATCCTAGGGGGACTATCCACCATAAAGGTTTATTCTCATTAACAGCTCATTAATGTTAATGAACCGGGTTAATGGATCTACATATTAAATCCACATCTATTAAATTCAAACTCTCTTTATATGCAATGATGCATTAAATCACTTAATTGGGTTTAGTTATCTTAATGGTAATTAGTTGTCTATGTTTGTTAGTCAAGTGTAAGCCCACCAAATAGAGATTGAGTCCACCCATGTGAACTCAATTGGATTTGGTCCACCCATATGGACTTAATCCTACAATCTCCCACTTGGGCTATACTTGATTCCTTATACACCACACAACTTTTTAGTTGAGCTCAATATGCCAAAACTTTATGGGTTAAATACCCCTTTAGACAATCTGGTTCATTAAATCAATTAGTATAAGACTAAAGAAATCATAGCTACTATAACTATAACAAGACACAAACTGGATGTGTAGCATTAGAATGACACGAAATGTGATCTATAAGTGGTCATTCTTAATAAGTCCTCTTTATGATCCAAACTGGATCCAATCACGTTTACCATAACCTTATGTCAAACCACAATGATAAATCATGATTTAACTTTATAATCTCAAATGAAATCTATATCATATTTACAATAACCAAATACAAAGCCGCAACAGTAAATATGATATCTGCATATCAAAGCAAGTCAAGATCATACACACATATAAGAAATATTGCAGTATATATATACAATGAGTCAAAATATGTGTTCATGAACATAGAGCATCACACAAAATACAGATTCTTACATAATGGGTACTTCATCAAAGAGAAGGACCCCATACTCAGTACATGCTGATGAAACACCTTGGGTGACAAGCCCTTGGTGAGCGGATCTGCTAACATAGAATCTGTCCTAATATGCTCTATTATTATTTGACCACTTTGAACTTTCTTTAACCGCCAAAAACTTTATATCAATGTGTTTAGACTTCGACGAACTGATGTTGTTCTTGGAATACAATTTTACAGCTTTGTTATCACAGTTGATCCTTAATGGTCTGTCAATGCCCCCAATGATCTATAAACCTGTGATAAGGTTCCGCATCCATATCCCATGGTTCGAAGCTTCATAGCAAACTATGAACTTTGCCTCCATAGTGGAAGTGACTATTAACGTCTGCTTGACGTTTTTCCATGATACAGTCCCTCCTGCCAACATGAAGACATAACCTGATGTAGATCGCCTGCTATCTAAGCATCCTGCAAAATCGGAATCTAAATATCCAATGATCTCCAAATGATCTGATCTCCGATATGTGAGCATGTAATCCTTCGTTCTTTGTAAATACCGCAAAACCTTTTTTATAACTTTCCAATGTGTTGGTCCAGGGTTACTCTAGTATCTGCCCAACATCCCCACAATGTACGCAAGATTCGAATACGTACATATTTGAGCATACATTAAACTCCCTACTGCAGATGCATAGGGGAATTGCTGCATTTCCTTAATCTCATGTTCATGACGTGGACATTGTTGCAAGCTAAATTTATCACCCTTTGTCACGGGAGTGTCACCGGGTGCACAGTTCTGCATACCATACCAACTGAGCATCTTTTCAATATAGGTCTTTTGTGATAGTCCAAGTGTGTATCTTGAACGATCACGAAAAATTTGTATACCTAAGACAAAAGATGCTTCACCAAGATCCTTCATTTCAAATTCACCGGATAGAAATGACTTGGTTTCTAGTAGCAGACCCTTATCGTTGCTTGCTAACAATATATCATCCACATATAAAACAAGTATTATGAACTTGCTCCCACTGAACTTGATATACAAACATTGATCAACCGGATTCTCCTTGAAACCAAATGAAGAAACCACTTGATCGAATTTCCGGTACCATTGACGGGATGCTTGCTTTAAGCCATAAATGGACTTCTTTAGTTTGCATACAAGATGCTTTGAATC